>LGRX02016655.1:0-17558 GCA_001247695.2 Cymbomonas tetramitiformis
TATTATGGGCGCGTTGCTCAGGGCGTGGGGGCATGAGGGAGTACTATGGGCGCGTTGCTCAGGGCGTTGTCGGATGGGTTATTGCAATGGCCCAGGCCTATCTTTGACATTTTTAATGAATATATTTTTTGACCCGGGGCCATGTTGGTGTTTGTCATACAGGTGTTCCGGAAGATGAAAGAAGGGAATCTGACACACCCTGAGGTGTACATCACTCACAGCAATCGGGCAGCTGCATATCTGAACCTTGGTCTGTACGAGGAGGTGCGGTTTTGCGTCCTATGGCGGCGGATCGCAGCATAGTAGGATGGAGGATCTGATGGACAGTGGAGCTGCTTCGTAGAGGGGTTGCGATGTCCCGGGGAGGATGATTTGGACGGTGGAGATGGATTTTGGACGTCGGAGAGTTGCAGGGTGCTTCTGCCGATGGCGGTGCTTCGTGGAGGGTGGGAGGAGATATGTGGAAATTCCAGGATGTGATGGAAGGTGGGAGCATCTTCAGTGGCGGAGCAGCGGAAAACACTGAACGCAGGGCGGCGTGTGTCGGATGGGCCTGGTTGACGCAGGCGCTGCATGACGCTCGCAAGTGCCAAGATCTCGCAGAAGCGCAATTCGAGAAGAATTTCGAACGGTAATGTCAACTTCTATGCAGCCACAGAGCTTTGTGATGGGTGGGAGGGAGCTGGCATGGTGTACAGCCGCAGAGCTTTGTGATGGGTGGGGAGGAGCCGACATGGTGTACAGCCACAGAGCTTGTGATGGGTGGGAGGGAGCTTATTGGTGTACAGCCGCAGAGCTTTGTGATGGGTGGGAGGGAGCTGACATGGGTGTACAGCCGCAGAGCTTTGTGATGGGTGGGAGGGAGCTGGCATGGTGTACAGCCGCAGAGCTTTGTGATGGGTGGGAGGGAGCTGACATGGTGTACAGCCACAGAGCTTGTGATGGGTGGGAGGGAGCTGACAGGTGTACAGCCGCAGAGCTTTGCAGGATGGTGGAGGGAGCTGACATGGTGTACAGCCACAGAGCTTTGTGATGGGTGGGAGGGAGCTGGCATGGTGTACAGCCACAGAGCTTTGTGATGGGTGGGAGGGAGCTGGCATGGTGTACAGCCGCAGAGCTTTGTGATGGTGGGAGGAGCTGACATGGTGTACAGCCACAGAGCTTTGTGATGGGTGGGAGGGAGCTGACATGGTGTACAGCCACAGAGCTTTGTGACGGGTGGCATAGGGGCTGTTTGTACACTGTGTGACCACATGGCAAGGTTGCCATTTCAGCGTTTCCCGATGACACTTTTTCGAACTGTTGCCTTTTTGGGGGAGCCACCCTTCATGTCGTTGTGGGATGTCCCCATCTGTGCCTTCCCCTGTGCCGCCCATAGGGAAATTGGAGTGCTGTTGCATGCCCCGTGTCTGACGGTGTCGATGGACAGCAAGATGGAGTCGTTCGCGAGTTTTGACCTTGGAGATGCCGGTTTGGGATGACAGGTCGGCGGCGCCGAGCTACATCAAGGGCTTTGCCCGGAAGGGCTTTGCGTACTGCGGGCTGCGGCGCTGGCGCGATGCAAAGGCGGCCTTCGAGGAGGGGCTGAGGCGAGCGCCCTCCCCCGCGCCTCCCACGTCTGGCGCTTCGCCACTCCCGCGGGCGCGAAGAGCCATTGCGGAGAGCTCTTGCCCGCCCGGAGCCGCGACGATGCAGCCGCATGCCGCAATGGCCGCACCCTCCGCTCGCTGGGGCACCGGCGCGGAAGGCCAGCAGCTGCTTGCGGTGTTGGCAGGTGTCAAGGTCCGGGTGTAGCCTGATCTGCTGCATGTCTGCCTTACCGGTTGTGCGCCTGCCTGCTGGCCGCCGGGGCACCCGCTGCAGCCGTCAGGGCCTCTGCCTCGAGATGACGGGGGGCCCTCTTCAGCTGCTGGCTTGGATGGCTTACCACGGATGGGGCCTGGGTGACTCGCTGACCTGGCGGAGAAAGCGGTGGGTGGGAAGGGGGGGAGAGGGATGGCATGTGGCAGCTACGACCCTTTCCAGGAGGATCTGAAGCGGGGTCTGCAGGAGGCGACGCAAGGCATACTGAAGGACTTGATCGAGGGCAAAAGCAAGCAGACCCTCGCGCTGACAGGTGCGAGCTTTGCGATGGATGAAAGGAAACCGGGGATGAGCAGGTCATCGGTGGCAGGTGAAGCGGGGATGTGGAATGAGCAGGTCATCGGTGGCGGATGAAGCGGGGATGAGGAGGTCATCGGTGGTGAAGCGGGATGAGAGGAGGTCTGGGGGAAGGTGAAGCGGGGGATGAGGAGGTCATCGGTGGCAGGTGAAGGGGATGAGGAGGTCATCGGTGGCAGGTGAGCGGGGATGAGGAGGTCATCGGTGGCAGGTGAAGCGGGGATGGGGGAGGAGACGGGTCTGGGTTGTGGATGCGAGACTGGGGATGAGGAGGTGTGTGTCAGCAGCAGGTGATGGGGGCGCGAGGATGCGGAGGGCATATCGACCGGGGGAGGAGGGAACATGGTGATGGGTGTGGCCTCGGTGGTGGGTGAAAGGGGAACGGGGGGTGAGGAAGGCTTCGTCGGCATGCGTGAGGTATTTGCCCTGATGGCAGGAGCTGGGAGCCCAGCGCGAGGACGTCCAATCAGCACCTTGGCTGTAGGGGCGCGGCAGGCGCGCTAGTGAGAGAGTGGAGAGGAGCTGAAGGGAGCGGGCGGCTGGTGGCGCACGCTGCAGCTCCTCCCAAGAAAGAGCGGATCGGCTACTTGCCCTACGACGCGCCTCTGCACCGGATCCACGCCAAGGACATGCTCCCTGTGAAGCTGCTGACACCCTTTCAGGTGCGCTGTGCTCCGCCCTCGATGCGGGAGACCAGGGCCCGCGGGAGTTACGGACGGTTCGCGCGACCCGCTTTGCGGCAGAGACGCAGCCGCATGCGGTGAGATGCATCCTCTACCAGGCGATGCGGCGATTCCTGGTCTGGCGAGGCGTCCTCAAGACGGCGCCGCACCAGTGCGGCGTGCGTGTACTGTCAAAGAGAGTTTGATTGCCAGCTTGCTTTGCCTGGACGTTCGCGAGGGGTGCCCTTGCCACGTGGCGGATGCCTGGTGGTTTATCCGCCGAAGAGTTCACCACGGAATGCCACGTGCGGCATGGATTCGGGCGTCGCGGAAGGGTAAAGCTAGGGAAAGGGGGCAGCATACCAGGATGAAGGGCAGTCCACCAGGTGGGGCTGGCGCGCCCGAAGACGAAGCGCTCGGTATGCCTCTGGTGAATGCTGCTTGAAAGCTGGAGAGGAGTGTTGAGGGGGGGATTTCAGGCCGAAAATGACTATCACGTGAAAGATACATACAACTACATGACGGTGCAGACCGACATCCGCCGCCCCAAGGTTGTCTCCTCCCTCGAGATTGTCCACTCTCGTCCCCAGGTGCTGGGCCGAAGGGCGCCTGCGGGGCTCCCGAGGTTTGGCAGGCCTCCAGGCGCACTCCGCTGCGAGCGCGGGGGGAGCCCACCAGTGCGCCACGTGGCAGGCATCCAGGCGCACTCCGCTGCGAGCGCGGGGGGATCCCACCAGTGCGCCACGTCACCCTGACCCCATGCGGCGGCTCTACCACACGGCGCGCTGCCGGCCTCATCCTCCGCCGCAGAGGCGTCCCGCAGAACCCGGCTTTGTGCAGGACGGAGGCCCGATGCGGCCGGCAGCGCGGCTTCGGCACTGAGAGGCCTGCGGGGTGCACGGAGCCCACAGATACACATCGCCTATCTGGAGGACCGCGTGTACCACGACATCATGGAGCGAGCTCTCAAGGTGGCCATCAATCGCATCCAGGTGGGCATTGTCACCCCACTGCCCTAGCCCTAGCATCCAGGTGGGCATTGTCACCCCACTGCCCTAGCCCTAGCATCCAGGTGGGCATTGTCACCCCACTGCCCTAGCCCTAGCATCCAGGTGGGCATTGTCACCCCACTGCCCTAGCCTAGCTCCAGGTGGGCATTTCACCACTGCCCTAGCCCTAGCATCCATTGGTGGGCATTGTCACTTACTGCTAGCCCTAGCATCCAGGTGGGCATTGTCAACCCACTGCCCTAGCCTAGCATCAGGTGGGCATTGTCACCCCCACTGCCCTAGCCCTAGCATCCAGGTGGGCATTGTCACCCCACTGCCCTAGCCCTAGCATCCAGGTGGGCATTGTCACCCCACTGCCCTAGCCCTAGCATCCAGGTTTGTGCCCTGCTGCCCCTGTCGGTGCGCCCTACGTGGTCCCGCTAGCCGGGTTCCCCTGCGAGTGCCCGGCATCCTCACTTCTTCCCCTCCAATCCCGGGCCTGTGCGGACCCGGGAATCCATCACAGAGATTGTGCCATGGTCGCGGACCTCGCAGACACATCGATGGCCCAGAGCCGTCCCAGCATCAACAGAGAGTTCCCCCAGCATCAACAGAGAGTTCCCCCAGCATCAACAGAGAGTTCCCCAGAGAGCCCTTTGGGCAAGCAGAGGCCCCTCGTCCACTCTCCCCGTTTCGGAGGCGCCCAGCGTTGTTGTGTGCCCTGTGAAATGTAGCCGGCGTGACATTGCAGCACGGGGCGGGGCGGGGTGCGAGGCAGGACGAGGCGAAGGACGTGCGCGCGGTGAACCTCGGATGCGGAGCCGGCCTCCTGGCGATGCAGGTGGGATGCGGCGGGCGCCTTTACCGCGCGGCCGCGGCGGTGCGCCGCGCCAGGCCCTGCGTGACGGGAGAGCTGGCGAAGCGCTGTGAGCTGCTTTAGTGCAATCGGCGAATTGCGGACACTGAGCAGATCGGTGGAGGGAGGGTTTGGCAGATGCTCCGAATGGGCGCTTATCACGTCACTTGCAGCGAGCGCTGGCTTTACCTCGCAATGGCTGCAAAGGAGCTCATGCTTAATAACGGTTTCAGTGACGACCAGGCGGGTGCCCCTTCTGCCGCCCGTCCGGACATGGCAAACAGATGCGAGCGGGCAGCGGAGCTTGGCCGAGTGGACCGTGGGATGTTATCCGGACGCCGACTCTCTAGAATGAATCGAAGCGGCGCCTGGCACCTGCCCATGTTCCTGGGCTCAGCTCGAGCGGTGCCACTTTGTTAAGCCGCTAAGCCGAGCGCCAATGAAGCACTTGGCATCGCCACGGGTCGCCGAGCACCACAGCAGGCGCACCTCTGTGCCACGTGCACCGAGCCTCGCGAGAGACTGCCTCGCGCATCGCCGGTGGCATGCCATGCTCCACGAGCGCAGTGCTCGTCACCGCGGCGCAGCATGTGGTCGGCGGCGGCGGTGGTGCAATGGGCGTGGTTCTCAGCATTGGGGCGTGGTTTGAGATTTCCGAGCTGGAGGGGAGCTGTTGCAGGTGAAGGTGGTGTACAAGCGACCTGGCGATCTCGGGCTGATCCGCGACGTGCCGGTGTACTGCAACTTGTGCGTGACGGACATTCTGGACGACGGCTTATTGACGTCGGGGGTTGTCCCTGCGCTGCAGCATGCTCTGCACCATCTGTTGTTGCCGGACGCCATCGTGATGCCCGCCGCGGTGACGGTGTACATGCAGGTGAGCCGGCGGGCCTCGCGGGCGGCCAGAGGCAGCTGCGCGGAGGACGCTTCGCGATGGCTCCGACCAGACTCCGGGGCCTCGCGCCTGCCTCACACAACGCTTAGGCATCCGCCTGCCATCCGCCCAATCTCCGTCCCATGCCGGCCTCGCGCCTCAGCAGCCTCGCATCTACGCCCTGTCTGTCTCACATGCGCCACGCGTCGGCCTCACCGCGGATGCCCCGGCCTCGCCAGGCGGTGGAGCTGCGCACCCGGGACGTCTGCGGCTTCGATGTCAGCGCCATGAACCTGCACCGCTGGCATCCCGCGTACTCCACCGGAGTTCCTCTCGATCCAGGCGCCTTCGTGCCCCTCTCCGAGCCAATCACCTGCTGGCACTTCGACATGTACCTTCCGCCGGAGGAGAGCGAGCAGAAGCGCGTCGAGGTCGAGTTCGTGCGCCCGGGCCTCTGCAACGCTGTGATCTTCTGGCACGCCCTCGCCCAGCGCCCGCCCGAGCTCCCGCCGCGGCTCGGCGAGGCCGAAATGTGCACGCCTGCTCCAGCCCCGCCCCTGACCGGCCGCTCGAGCTCTGGGCACCCCCGAGGCGCTCCGCAGGCTCCTGGCCGTTGATGCAAGGGAAACATGCGTATGTCCAATGGTTACGGTGGAGCGCTGGCGCCGTGCCATGTATCACGTGCGGCGGCAACATATGCTTGCGAGCCGGGGGCTCTCATCTGTATCCTCACACCCAAGAACAGCAGTGTCTGCATACTACTCGATCTCGTGCATTCATCGTTTGGCATGGCGCGATCACTGCGGTGCGTGCGTGCGGAGCATTCACTGGCTGGCGAGCGTGCTGACCGCCAAATTGATCACTGCGATCCAGGCGACAATAATGATATATAAAGGTTTATGTCTTAGATAAAAAGGAATTAAAGAATACGAAATACATATAAAGAATGTTTATTATGATATATCATTATTATCATTTTTTCTGGAAAACCACTCCGCGGCAGTGGGGAACCGCTTGTCAACGATGAACAAACGTATGAACTTAGACAGACAGAATAAGTAACCCGAGTTTATTCCTCGCCTTGAGAGATGATCCACATGAAATCTAAGAGACGCTTCTTAGATGGAGCCCTACTCTCAAGATGCCGCATGCGATCTTCAAGCGAAAACAAGCTGCCGGTTGGTGGGATTCCAAGAATCCGCCCTTGCCAAAAATCGACCACAAATGGAGGCAATCGGTCTAACTGAACGCCATTGTAGCGCGCAAAATTAGAAGTCTGCGACAAGTTCGGATAAGTAGAACATGCTTATTCCGTGGAGAACTCCGTCCCTCCACGTTTTATGGAGACCTTGCCTGGCAACCTTATCCGAACTTGTCGCAAACTTCTAATTTTGCGCGCTACAATGGCGTTCAGTTAGACCGATTGCCTCCATTGTTGGTCGATTTTTGGCAAAGGCGGATTCTTGGAATCCCACCAACCGGCAGCTTGTTTTCGCTTGAAGATCGCATGCGGCATCTTGAGAGTAGGGCTCCATCTAAGAAGCGTCTCTTAGATTTTGGTTAAATTGGAGCCTGCGGAATTTTAGAGGTTTCTGTGCCGGTAGATTGATCAGAGTTTCCTGAGCCGTTAGATCAAATCAGCAGCTGAGTTAGATCTAAAGGCTTTACACACGACAGTATTTAGGAGTTCCGCCCGTGGGAATCCGCAGCTCTGTTCTTTTGCCTTCGCAAAAGAACTTCACAAGAAATTTTCCTCGCGGAAAAATTCTTAGTGCGGCACACTGCAAATTTTTACCCCACATTTTAACGTTACTGTGGAAGTTTAAACCCTTGACCACTTACTACAATGAGTCAAGACGCTGAGCAAGGCGCGTCGGAGAACAATGCTGGCGCGGCTGGACAACCGGCGGCGAAGTCCGGGATGGAAGTCCTGTTGGAGCAACAGGGCGAAATGATGAAGCTCATGATGAAGCAGATGGAGACTCTCGCAGCGAGAGTTGAAGTCGCGGAGGAGGCAGCAGCGAAAGCCGCTTCGCAGGCTGGTGGTTCCGCTCAGAGCGGAGACGCGGAGTTGGAGGCATTAAAAAAGCTCCCGTATGTCCCACACGTTGAAGGGAACCCGTTCCCTGTGAGACCTGCGACACTGGAGACTGACATGCCGCAGATGTACGACCTGTACAACGACAAGACCTACGACGCCCTCTCCAAACGCACCAACTCGTCCATGCGTTACGAGCAGTTGGTGCTTGCCCCTGCGCTGTCGTACATGCACGATGCGATTGCGTTTTCCGAGGTGACCTTGGACTGGTGTCAAGATGAAAAGGATCCCCCAACGGTGGAGGAATTGAGTGAGCGCATTTTCGCAGCGCACAACACGTTTAAGGGCGTTTTTTCGCTCCTGAACAACCGCTACACCATGTTGCGGCTCAGAGCGAGCATGGAGTCTGACGCAACATCGCACGGCGGAGCTGAGGCGTTGCGGGCGAAGTTGGCCTTCATCGAGGAGAAGGTGTACGCAGGCAGCGACGGGCTGGTGAGCGACTCAGTGCTCACGAAGTGGTTGAAGGAATTCGACACCACGAAGGCAAAGGCCGTGATGAACACGCACGCCAAGGCAAGCGCCAAAGTTTCGACTTTTCGTGACCGTCAAGGAGGAAAAGGCAAAGGCGCAGCGGGCGGTGGCGCTGGAAAAGGTGAAGGTGGCCGCGGCAGCGGCAAGGGAGGTAAAGGGTCAGGGCTTGGGCGAGGCGCCCAAGCCCAGACCTAACTTTCCGATCACGGAAAGGTTGGACGCCTTCCGCCCCTCGGGGCGTCCAACGGAAAGAGCCCACCCTGCAGGAAAGGGTGCGGAGCAGAAGGGCGGCATGGCGCGCAGCTGGCGCGAACTCAGAGGTGATGCAGTGGATCAGCAAAGGGGCAAGGATGCGTTGGGTCGACAAGGCGCCTCTGCCTTTCGATCACAGAGTGTCGTTGGGCGACGCCACCCCTCCGCAGCTGGAGTGGATGGCCGCAGAGACCGAGCGGTGTCTCAGAACGGGCGCATGGGTGCGAGCGAGGAGGCGACGACACGTATCCCGAGTGTTCCTGGTGCCGAAGCCGGGGACGAACAAGTGGCGTCTAGTGATGGACTTCCGCTGGTTGAACGCTCACTGCGTAAAATCTCGCTGCAAGATGGAGACGCTGAAGAAGCTGCGTTGGCTCGCCAAGCCGAACGACTGGTGCTTCAGCTTCGATCTCCAGGACGGTTACCACGTCGTGGGGATCGACCCCGCCTTCCAGGAGTACATGCAGTTCGACGTGCGGGGGGAATTGTTCCAGTGCGGCGCCCTTCCCTTCGGCTGGAACGGCTCGCCACGAATCTTCGTCAAGGTCATGAAGGTGCTCGTGGAGTGCCTTCGTTCTCCGAGATCCGCGGAGGATCGGCGGGAAGTGCGGAAGCTGCAAAGCGGAAGCAAGGTGCGACGACGTTGGGCAGTTCGCAGACGAGCTGGAGGATGCGGCCGCGAGGAGCATCAGCAGGGGGCGCGGGTGCTCCCTTACATGGACGACTTCCTGTTGCTGCTAAGCAGGAGGATCGAGGCGCTCAGGGCGCGCGAGCTGACATCTCGGGTCTTGGTGAGACTCGGATTGTCGCGCAACGAGAAGAAGGGGCAATGGGAGCCGACGCAGCTGATGGAGCAGCTCGGGCTCGAGGTGGACCTCAAGGCGGGACAGTTCCGCGTGACACCGGCGAGGCTGCAGAAGATTCACCTGCAGTCCAAGGCGCTTCTCAGCGAGGCGTCGCGACAGCGGAGGTGGCTCCCAGCTCGGAAGCTGGCAGCGTTCACGGGGCTCTGCCAGTCTGTGTATCTGGCAGTCCCTCCGGCGAGATTGTATCTCAGGGAGCTCCACTTCGTGCTCTCCACGAGGCGGGGATGGGGCGCGAAGGTGAAGCTAACACGGCAGGCGTGGAGCGACATCGAGTGGTGGCTCAGGCTGCCGGCTCAGAGCCGGTGGAACGGTCGCAAGATCTGGCGCAGCCCCACGAGAGCGAAGGTGCACACCGACGCGTCCCTGTTCGCATGGGGCGGGGTGCTGAACCTCAAGCACGCGGCAAGAGGATTCTGGTCCGACGAGCTACGGCATCTACACATCACGCACCTGGAGTTGGAGGCCGTGTACAAAACGGTGCAATCCTTCCTGAGAGAGCTCACCGGCAAGGTGGTGCGCCTCTACTGCGACAACCAGGCGGTGGTGGCCATGCTCTCGCACTTCACGTCGCGCAACCCGGAGCTGATGCGGCGGATGCGGCGCCTGTGGATCCTGCTGGACTTAAACGACATCGAGCTCCAGGCGAGGTACATCAGAAGCGAGGCAAACGAGTGGGCCGACCGCTTGTCTCGGGACCGGGACCTGGACGACTGGCGGCTGAACCGCAGGTGGTTTCAGTGGGCGGAGCGGGAATGGCACCAGCACACCGTGGACTGCTTTGCCTCGGAGCTCTCCGGCCAGCTGCCGCGCTACTACGCACAGTGGCACGACCCGGGGTGCGAGGGCGTGGACTCTTTGGCCTTTTCCTGGCTAGGAGAGGTCAATTGGGTCAACCCCCCGTGGTCCCTCTTCGACGAGGTGGCGCACAAGCTGCGGGAGGAGAAGTGCGCTGCCACGGTGGTGGCGCCCTACTGGCCGGGGCAGATGTGGTTCCAGCAGCTGGAGGCCATGGCCGACGAGGTGGTGATCTTGCCCCGGGGCAGGGACCTCTTTACTCCCAGCCGGCTGGGAGGGTCCGAGCTGCTCGGGGCCTCAAGCTGGGACGGCATCATGTTCCGCATCTCCGCCTCCCGGTGAGCCATTACCTGCAGGATGGGAGGCGGGCAGCCGGGCAGGCGCCGCAGGCGGGGCTGGCGAGTGGCCTCAAGGTGAAGGTGTATTGGCCCCAGGATGATGCCTGGTACACCGGCACCGTGGGTGACACGGGGTCGGACGGCCTAACCCACATTGCCTACGAGGATGGTGACAAGGAGGACCTGGACATGAGCAAGGAGAGGTATGAGGTGCTCCCGGCAGCGGTGCAGGAGGTGACTGGCTGGGATGCGGCGCTTCAGGAGCGCTGGAGAGGAGAGCTGGGGGACAGCTCCCTCACTGAGCTGGCAGTGCAGATGCAGGGGGCAGCATTGGGCGGCAAGACGGTGGGCAACTACCGGCCGAAGGCTCGGGCCTTCATGGCGTTCTGTGAGGCGGAGGGCAGACAGTGGCTTCCGGCAACGGGGGCCACGGTGAGGCTGTACATTGCTCACATGCTGGACAAGGGCACGGTGCAGGCGTCCAACATGCAGCCCTACCTATCCGCCATCAACAACTACCACGAGGACATGGGGTTCCCCGGGCCTGCCAAGGGCCGGGCGATCTCCAGAGCAGTGAAGGGCATGGCCCGCCTCCAGGTGCAGGCGGCTGAAGCCGCGGGTGAGGAGCAGACGGTGCAGACCTGGCTGCCTGCCAGGCATGTCTCGGCGGTGCATGCGCACGGGCTGGGGCTGGAGCCGGTGGGCCGGGCAGCTACGGAGCTGCTCAGGGCGTGCACCTACGTGGTGTTTGCCTTCGTCACCTTCGGCCGGCCAGAGACAGGCGTCTCCATGCGCAGGGGGCACATCAGCATCACAGGTGATGACATCTCCGTGGTTCTCCACAAGGAGAAAGGCAGGGGGCACGTGCGCCTCAGGAGGAGGCTCACCATCCCCGCAGCGGGGGTGGCGGGGCTTGTGCAGCTCCTGCAGCACTGGCAGCAGGTGCGGGATGCCTGTTGGGGGCATCGCCCGGTGACGGGCTCGGAAGTGCAGGGCAGCTACTGGAGGCTGCCGTGGGAGCAAGGGAAGCTCCAGTCGGCGCAAGCTAATGGCTGGGTGCAGTTGGCATTGGGGAGGCTGGGGTGTGTCCCTCCGGAAGGGGGACACTTCTCTGGCCACAGCACCCGCAAGGGGGCTTGTACCTGTGCCAGGGCTGTGGGCGCGGCGCTTGAGAAGTGCTGCTTCCTGGGCGGCTGGTCTCAGCTGTCCTCTGCCATCCACTCCTACATTGACCCGGCAGCTGTTCCCGACGAGCACATGGAGAAGTACTTCGGGTGGACCACTCCGAGATGGCGACAGCAGCAGCAGCGGCAGCCTGGCACGGAGCAGTGTGCCTAATGATCTCTGTTACATGGCAATGAGATGTGAAGAGCAAAAGAAATGGTTAAATTGGAGCCTGCGGAATTTTAGAGGTTTCTGTGCCGGTAGATCGATCAGAGTTTCCTGAGCCGTTAGATCAAATCAGCAGCTGAGTTAGATCTAAAGGCTTTACACACGACAGTATTTAGGAGTTCCGCCCGTGGGAATCCGCAGCTCTGTTCTTTTGCCTTCCCTACCCACCCAACCCAGAAGACTCTAAACATTTTGCCTTAGAAGCTGTGCATCAGCCTAAAAAGCATGTGAAGCTGTGAATCAGCCTAGAGAAGACATTCCAAAAAGAGATTTTCTCTCACACACTTAAAAGCATGTAAGAAGAAAGCTATTTTTAATGAAATGCTATGCAGTGTGCCTGTTGGCAATGAGATGTGAAGAGCAAAAGAAACATGTGGATCATCTCTCAAGGCGAGGAATAAACTCGGCTTACTTATTCTGTCTGTCTAAGTTCATACGTTTGTTCATCGTCGACAAGCGGTTCCCCACCTTTTATATAGCATGTAACATATATAGCTTCAAGCGAGTTGAGCTCGTCGCGTTTTGCCGGTTGGGAGCACCGCGCGACGTGAGTGAGCCCAAGAACAGCACCGCGCTTTTATCGCTGGCTGGTTTCTGTGCCTGCTTGAAGGTGATGCCATGGCCGCTCTTGACGCTCCATTTCCGGTCATCCACCCGTGTCTCCCAAGTCGCTGCAGCGTCTCCACTCCCCCAGCCAGCGAGCCATGCTTTGAGTCTGCCGCGGCCTCCGGCTAGGCGCGCCATGCTTTGAGTCTGCTGCGGCCTCCTGAATAGAGGTAGCTATACCTTTCAGAATCCAATATTTTCTGTCTGAATTAGGCAGAAAGCGTAGAACAATTTCACCCAGAGTGAAAATTGAAAATCCTGGATAATGATCTGATACCTTTGATTCTCTGATATATTCAAGATATATTGAATCAAAGTTGATGTGAATACTCAGTTCTTGACTTCTGTGAAGTCTAGGTTCAATATCTCGAAATTCCATCACACGCACACTCACACGCACACATACATGTACACACATACTTGTATCCGGATCCGGATGAGTGTCCCGAAGTGTGTGCTGAATCCTTTGATCCCCGGCGTGGGTACATAGTGCAGTCTCCTGTGGCTTCGGGGTGCCAAAGGATTCGCAAGGATAACCATACACACATACTTGTGTGCGTGTGATGGAATTTCGAGATATTGAACCTGGACTTTACAGAAGTCAAGAACTGAGTATTCACATCAACTTTGATTCAATATATCTTGAATATATCAGAGAATCAAAGGTATCAGATCATTATCCAGGATTTTCAAATTTCACTGTGGGTGAAATTGTTCTACGCTTTCTGCCTAATTCTGACAGAAGCTAGGCGCGCCATGCTTTGAGTCTGCCGCGGCCTCCGGCTAGGCGCGCCATCGCTGATGTTCAACACGGCTCGAAGCCCAATTAGGAAAACGACCCCAAACAAATCCGTCGAGGGTTTAGGCTTTTGGGGCGCCTCTTGCTCACCCGCCCTTGAGCTAGCCTCATGTCTGCCTGAGCTCGCTTTCTGCTCCGTCCAACCGGTGCAAGGTGACCGAGCGTCCGTCCAACCGGGGTGCAAGGTGACCGAGCGTCCGTCCAACCGGGGTGCAAGGTGACCGAGCGTCCGTCCAACCGGGGTGCAAGGTGACCGGCGTCCGTCAACTTGAGGTGCAAGGTGGCGAGCATCAGTCCAGCGGGCTGCAGGTGACCGGCATCCGTCCAATCGGGGTGCAAGGTGACCGAGGCGTCCGTCCAACGAGGGTGCAAGGTGACCCGGCGTCCGTCCAGCAGTGCAAAGGTGACCAGCGTCCGTCAACGGGGTGCAAGAGTGACGGCGTCCGTCAGTCAGGGCCACAGGTGACTGACGTCCGTCAATGAGGGTGCAAGGTGACGGCGTCCGTCCAACCGAGGAGTGCAAGGTGACCGGCGTGCCCAGTCAATCGGGGTGCAAGGTGACCGGGCGTCCGTCAGCCAGGGTGCAAGGTGACCGAGCGTCCGTCAACAAGGTCAAAGGTGACCGAGGCGTCCGTCCAGCCGGGCTGCAAGGTGACCGAGCGTCCGTCCAATCGGGGTGCAAGGTGACCGAGCGTCCATCCAATCGGGGTGCAAGGTGACCGAGCGTCCGCACAACAGTCAACTAGTTGCCATGACTACGCTGGCCCCTCGTTGCCGCGACCTCCGTGCAGGTATGACCTGCAGCTAACTCCGTGCAGGTATGACCTGGGATGACCTCCGTGCAGGTATGACCTGGGATGACCTTCGTGCAGGTATGACCTGGGATAACCTCCGTGCAGGTATGACCTGGGATGACCTCCGTGCAGGTATGACCTGGGATGACCTCCGTGCAGGTATGACCTGCACCTCATCGACAACATCCACATCAGCACGGGGCCTGGCAAGGAGGGCAGCGGGATTCGATGGCTGCGCCCGGCACTGCAGTACCTTCCCGGGGAAATCCACGTGGAAGAGGGCACCGTGCTCCCCATCACGTGCGCGCATAATACGGTGCGCCCGCACAAACGCTGCAAGCCGCCCGTGCGCGAACCCTGCCTCCCACCCGTGCCCTGCGAGCCACCCCCGCGAACCCTGCCTCCCACCCGTGCCCTCGAGGCCACCCCCACAGAACCCCTGCCTCCACCGTGCCCTGCAAGCCACCCCGCACGAACCCTGCCTCCCACCCGTGCCCTGAGAGCCACCCCCACGCGAACCCTGCCTCCCACCCGTGCCCTGCGAGCCACCCCCGCCTGAACCCTGCCTCCCACCCGTGCCCTGCAGCGCGAACCCTGCCTCCCACCCGTGCCCTGCGAGCCACCCCCGCACGAACCCTGCCTCCACCCGTGCCCTGCGAGCCACCCCCGCGCAAACCCTGCCTCCCACCCGTGCCCTGCGAGCCACCCTCGCACGAACCCTGGAAGCCACCCACGCACAAACCGCGAGGGTGGGAGGAGAGTGCCTGGAAGTGTCGGTGTGCGCTTGGAAGTGCACCCGGCAGGCGCCCCTGCTCCCCGCCAACGGCATCCCAAGGCGCGTAGCTGGCAGTGCCCAGCGAATGCGCGACGTGAGGGGATGCCTGAGACGCGCGGTCACGAGGCACAGGGATTCGTGTTGACGCTCTCTCTCTCTCTCTCTCTGACTGACCCCAAACTCAGGCCGAGTGACCGCTGACGCGGGCGCTGGGGGGGCACCCTGCCAGGTGCGACTGAATTTCTTTGTGGAGAAGGCAGAGTACATGCACCTGAGCAAGGTAGGCATGAAGGAGGGAGGCCCCCCAGAGGGAGATGAGGGAAGGGCTAGATCGAGGTGCCGGGCTGAGTGCGGTCGGAGACCGATAGATGCCGTCCTGCAGCATGCCGCACCGCCTGTTTCCCCGGTAGGAGCGCTGCATGAGCGTATCATTGCATCAGCAGATCACGGAGGGCGCGTATCAGCATGTCACGGGAGCACTGCATCAGCATATCACGGGAGCATTGCATTAGCATATCAGCGCATCGGCACATTTTAGGGGAGTTGCGTCAGCATATCTCAGAAGCGCGGCATCAGCATATCATAGGAGCCCTGCATCAGCACGGGCAACGCTCCTATGATATGTTGATGCTGTGCTTCCGACATATGCTGACGCAACTCTCTAAAATGTGCGGATGCAATGATACGATGATGCAGTGCTCCCGTGATATGCTGATGCAGTGATATGATGATGCAGTGCTCCTATGATATGCTGTTACAATGATATGCTGATGCAATACCCTTGTGATATGCTGATGCAGTGATATGATGATGCAGTGCTTCTATGTTATGCTGTTACAATGATATCCTGATGCAATACCCTTGTGATATGCTGATGCAGTGATACGCTGATGCCGTGCTCCCGTGATATGCTGATAGGCTCCCTCTGTGATATGCTGATGCAATGATATGCTTATGCAGCGCTCCTACTCGGGGGATCCTTACCCTCCGAGCAGGGTGCGAAGCATGGGATGGCGTGACGGGTGGAGGCTCGGAGGTGGCCAGAAGAGACGTGAGTCGTCTGTGCCCCCTTGCCTGTGACACATTGCTCTTCCTGCGCGCGTGCATCGCAGGCAGACGCCTCATTCCCCCGGTACCACTTCAACATTCTGGCGGATAGCGTGCGGAATGAGGCCTACTACTCCGCCATCCAGCGCGTCGTAGGCAAGCTCAAGGCGGCGGGGCAGGAGGTGCACGCGCTCGACCTCGGCGCCGGCTCCGGCCTCCTCTCCATGATGTGCTCTCGCGCCGGTCGGTCCCGGCGCTCCCCGGCGCGCTCCTCGCCGCACGCTCCCTCACCCCCCACACCTCGTGACCCCACCCGCCATGACCCCTTGCCCCACACCCCATGGCTCACACGTGGCAGCTCCGCGCAACTCTCAGCTTGAACCTCTGCCCTCCCGCCTGGCAACCTGAGCTTTTGTTGGGCCGCTCATTTGGACCCCTGAAGTTTCTTCCCAGCTCTGCGTGTTATCTATTTTCAACCAGAATGCCATGTTTCAGCAGGGCAATACGGCGGCTTTGGTGGTTCAGGATATTGGGCAATCCGGTTTGATGGTTCAGGATATTGGGCAATCCGGCGGCTTTGGTGGTTCAGGATATTGGGCAATCTGGCGGCTGTGGTGGTTCAGGATATTGGGCAATCCGGCGGCTGCAGGTGGTTCAGAGAAATATTGAGCAATCTGGCGGCTGTGGTGGTTCGGGATATTGGGCAATCCGGCTGTGGTGGTTGAGAAATATTGGGCAATCTGAGCTGTGGTGGTTCGGGACATTAGGCAATCTGGCGGCTGTGGTGGTTTGGGATGTTAGGCAAATCCGGCGGCTTTGGTGGTTGAGATGTGGACAATCCGGCGGCTTTGGTGGTTCGGGATGCCGGCAATCTGGCGGCTGTGGTGGTTTGGGATATTGGGCAATCCGGCTTTGGTGGTTCAGGATATTGAGCAATCCGGCGGCTGTGGTGGTTTAGGATATTGGGCAATCCGGCGGCTTTGGTGGTTCGGGATATTGGGCCATCCGGCGGCTTTGGTGGTTCGGGATACTGGGCAATCCGGCGGCTTTGGTGTTTCGGGATATTTTTTGTAGCGGCAGAGCCGCAGTGTGTGACTGAATGGAGAGCCGCGCCCGCGGCTTCCCTCCTGGCTTCTCGCGCGCTGCTCAGTGTCCACGTGGCAGAGATGCCTCTTATCTGACAGACTGGCAGGTCTCGAGGCGCATGGAAGATTGTGATTGCCGCCTATGTGGAGGAGGCTCGTGCCGGAGCCCTTCCCTACTCGAAAGAGAAGCCATGCGCGAAGCCCGTTCACTTGTGAGGTGTGCCCACGGCCGCAGGGGCTGATAGCGTTACGGCGGTGGAGCTACACCCCACCCTGGCCCAGTGCGCCCGCCGCAACGTGGCCGCAAATTGCCTGGGCAACGTCTCGGTGGTGGAGAGGGACGCCGGGCTGCTGGAGCGTGGCAAGGAAGTGCGCCGCCGCGGCTGCAACCTCGTCGTCGTGGACTTCTTTGACTGCGGTGACCATCCCGCTCATATTACCACCTGCCATGTCGCCTCTCTTTTTTGCTGTTCCCCGGCTTCAGCTCTGGCGGCCTCCCGAGCTGCCCACTCCGCTCGCAGCTCCTCCTCTGCTCCGCCTTTGCCGAGCGCCTCGCCATGAACCTGGGCCTCCCCAGGACACTGATTGGCTGCAGGAGCGCCTCGCCATGAACCTGGGCCTCCCCAGGACACTGATTGGCTGCAGGAGCGCCTCGCCATGAACCTGGGCCTCCCCAGGACACTGATTGGCTGCAGG
>LGRX02016656.1:0-11286 GCA_001247695.2 Cymbomonas tetramitiformis
CGGCAAGGTGCGGCGAACTTCTAAAACGGGCTAAACAGGACCAAAAATAGCGATTTTTTCGCAATTACAAGCTGGGTAAAGATTTTTTATGTGACCCCTAAAATGCGGTGAACCTTAGAGTTGTCGCGGCAAGGTGCGGCGAACTTCTAAACTCGCTTATTACATCCCCAAGTCACTCCACATGCTCACCCGCACTCAAAACGGGCGAAACAGGACCAAAAATAGCGATTTCCTCGCAATTACAAGTTGGGTAAATATTTTTTCTGTGACCCCAAAAATGCGGTGAACCTTAGAGTTGTTGCGGCAAGGTGCGGCGAACTTCTACACTCGCTTATTACATCCCCCAAGTCACTCCACATGATCACCCGCACTCAAAACGGGCGAAACAGGACCAAAATAGCGATTTTCTCGCAATTACAAGCTGGGTAAATATTTTTCTGTGACCTTAAAATGCGGTGAACCTTAGAATTGTCGCGGCAAGGTGCGGCGAACTGCTCTACTCGCTCATTACATCCCCCAAGTCACTCCACATGATACCTTAGCATTTTGCGACCGCTCTTTTCTAAAATGTTATCGAACGAGATCGATAACTGCCGAAATGATGATTGTCCAATATTTATCGACATATACGATGGTACCAAACAAGTTATCGACATATATGAATAACCGCGATTTTGCAAAAGAGTTATCGACAGATATGGTTTTCCGATACATCGATATGTCGTGTTATTGATACTGCTACTTACCATAATCTTACCGACGTATGTACCGAGGATACATAGCAATTATCGAATAAAAGTGCGACACGTGTAAACTCCTACGTAGTTATACTCAAATAGGACACACATGTGGATATATGCGAATTGCTCCACGTGGCGATTTCCACGTGAGGCACACCTAGCATTCCATGTAGATATAATTTAACGTGTCATTAATACACGTCACGCATCTCATATACGTCCCACACAAAGATATCTACATTCCATTGCAGAGTAAAATACATCGTTCAGATCTCCTGATTACGATCAATTTGAGCAAAAAGAAATACCCAAATGAAAAACATCTGATAATTGGGACCTTCTGATTCTCAATTCTGACCCTTGATCTGATGCAACGTGCGTAGTGAATGTTACGTGACATTCCAATACGTCAATGTCACCGAAGTCAATGGACGATGGTTGAATCCACCCATCTCGCACATTCACGCACAGTCAGAGATCATGTCAGCATCTCATGTATGGGTTTTCTGCTGGCGCGAGTTCCATGATAACGCAACATTTTTATACTACGACACATTATTATGAATAGCATGTCCCTACAGTTATTATGCGGGAGGTGGTCAGTTTGGGGCTTGGGCATTCAAAGTAACGCTGCATCCAATGCATACAGTACTGTTCATTTTTACCCCCTTTGATGGCACACTTGGTTATCATAAGTCTATCATCACGTACCATACTATGCATATTACTTGATATATGAGTATCCGCCATGCTCCTTACACCCAGTAAACGTGCCCTGGTGTATTGCCCACGTAATCACCTGATCACTCACTTTATTGGATTTTCATACCAAATCAACCCCAATCCGGGCACTCCACCTTCACCATTTTGGTTCTCTTCTGTGTCTATGACATCAAGGTCTCCATCCTGGTCTACATCCATCAGGAGAGCTCGATCGAATTTGTTCCCATTTTTCCCGCTCACATCATGCCACGATGAATGACTCCATTGCAGAGAGTGTTCACCATGCAGCCAAGCCATTCCACTTAGAGGGTTTTCGGCTTTGGTACATGAAAGTAGCAAGTCAGGGACGCCATCTAGATCAATGTCTCCAACAGAAATTGATTTTGGATTACCAACAAATGACGGATAAGGGACGGTATATCCTCTCCAAGAAGAGTCACGCTGACGATGCAATACAGTGAGCCCAGTCTTGTCGTATGGAATTAGGAATTCCTTTTCAGCATCTCCATCAATATCTGCATATGCGATCATCTTTGGCCGATTTACATCTGAAACGTGAACCTTTGTCCATGCTTCCGTTAAGAGAATGGAGGAATACCCAGGATGCTTAAGGTATCCAACCCAATCACCTTTCTTGTCGCTCACTATCACATCAGGATAGCCATCCTTATTCACATCAGCCACATCGAGAGACATAGTCCACTCTACTGACGACATTCTATGAAACTTCCACTTGCTTGTGTCACGAACATCCCTATTGCTAGATGGTGACTCCAGCCACCCAATGGATGCATCATTCTTCCCGCCGGCTACGATGTCGATCCATCCATCATTGTTTACATCCAGGGATATTGCATACATCCATTCACTGCCATCAGAGAACAGTTCAGCTGTTGACCACATGCTACCTATATGGTAGAAAGAGTCTCTCGGAGCCCAGTGCACCAAGACTCTTGGGTTGTCATCTTCAGTGCAGCTCACAATATCAAGCTGGCCATCATGATCTACATCCACAAAAAATGCGTCCTCAACGCCGGTTGCCGTACTACTAACTGTTACAGCTGTCCACTGAGGTGCTTGGCTGCTTCGTACATCATCACTCAGATATATAATGACCTTCCCAGATTGTTCCCACCCCACTACAAGGTCTGGAATCCCGTCACGATTTACATCCGCTGTGCGGGCGCCATCTGCTCCATTCTCACTGTTGTCAATGGTGTGCCGTTTCCATTTTCTAGTCCAGTCAACCTCGGAATTAAGGTTGGAGAGTGTCGTACTTGTTAGTAGGGAAGGAGCCGCCAGTGGCGCTCCAGTGGTTGGGGACCAAGATGGTGGTCTAGTTGGATTTGCCGTGGTTGGTGGAGTTGTTGGGACCAAAGTTGATGGCGGAACTGTGGGGGCCCAAGAGGATGGTGGATTCGTAGGGGGAAAAGTGTGTGGCGACACTGTCGGGACAAAAGTGGGTGCTGCAGTCGTGGGGCCCAGCGTGGATGGCGGAGTCGTCGGGGCTAGAGTCGATGGCGAAGTCGTCGTCGGGGCCAGAGTGGGCGACTGAGAAGCAGGAATCGAGCCAGTGGTGAAACCCACAAAATAATGATACAATATGCCCCCGGTTCCCATAAGAAGGCTCATCGGAATGAAGTAGTTCAGTATGAATTTCTTGGTATTTCGCAATCCACGGCGGACACTCTGATACACACAACAGGACAACCTATCAGGCAACGCTCATGACTTAGGCTTGTTGAGGATGGGCTGTCCGGAGCAAAAGGTATCTACATAGGGGCTTCTTTCATTGGGTAACTGCTCAATGAGGGGTGCGCACATACAGTGATGGATTGTTCTGCAAGGATCAATCCCAGCTACCATGCTGCTACAATCAGTAATATGCCTTGCACAGCAGGAGTGGCCTGTCTCAGCTTCATGCTTCGATAAGATGATTCATAGGGTTATGGCAGGAGAAATGCTTGTCTAATGTACGCATTATTAGTCCCTTTATTTGCAAGGGGACTAAAATGACTAGCTCCTGTTTGCAATAATAATACTAAGACTGATGATGGTGCATCGAAACAGTCTAGCTCATTATTCTACAAAGTGTTGAGATTTGCAGTCCCCCATGAAATATACCAAGACAAAAATGTGCAATAGTTGACAAAATGCACATTATCAATCTTTAGATGCTATACACCAAGCGACCTCAGCCATGTACGGATTGCCAAAAATGATAAAATACCTGCGTGCATGATTATTGAGGGATATCACCTTTCTTATTGTACGAGCTTTATGTGATGATGTCGACTTATGTGATGATGTGTAGGGGTACGAGCTTTATGGAATGATGTGGACTTTGCATAACCACACAGCAGAGAATCACATGTACTGTCCCTAGGTCAATATACATAATGATAACGTCAATGCGAACGATACTCGCATTTTGCAATAATCTTTCATAATTTTGAAGATGTTCAAATTTCGCAACAATGCGCTTCAAGCAGCACAGCAAGCAAGCTTGCCATACAACTCTCGTGTGCTACATCCCCACATAACTCATCAGATTGATGATATAGTACATGTTCACATACAGTGTAGTTCCCCTTGTACTTGTATATTGTCCTGCAGCTCAAACTGTAGTTCTGGCGTGGTACATGTATATTGTCCTGCAGCTCAATCTGTAGTTCTGGCGTGGTACTTGTATATTGTCCTGCAGCTCAAACTGTAGTTCTGGCGTGGTACATGTATATTGTCCTGCAACTCAGAGCCGTGGTTCTGGCGTGTTAGTGCAACACTCTTGTCCTGCAGCTCAACGGTGGTCTGGCGTGGAACATGTATATTGTCCTGGGCTCAAACTGTAGTTCTGGCGTGGTACTTGTATATTGTCCTGTAGCTCAAACTGTAGTTCTGGCGTGGTACATGTATATTGGTCTGCAGCTCCAAACTGGTTCTGGCGTGGTACATGTATATTGTCCCTGCAGCCTCAGGCTGGTTCTGGCGTGGTACATATATTGTCCTGCAGCTCAAGCCGTGGTTCTGGCGTGGTACTATATTGTCTGCAGCTCAAACTGTAGTTCTGGCGTGGTACATGTATATTGTCCTGCAGCTCAAACTGTAGTTCTGGCGTGGTACATGTATATTGTCCTGCAGTAAACTGTAGTTCTGGCGTGGTACTTGTATATTGTCCTGCAATAAACTGTAATTCTAGGCGTGGTACTGACATATTGTCTATGGCTCAACTGTAGTTCTGGCGTGGTACATGTATATTGTCCTGCAGCTCAAACTGTAGTTCTGGCGTGGTACATGTATATTACCGCTCCAAACTGTAGTTCTGGCGTGGTACTTGTATATTGTCCTGCAGCTCAAACTGTAGTTCTGGCGTGGTACATGTATATTGTCCTGCAACTCAAACTGTAGTTCTGGCGTATTTTATGTATATTGTCCTGCAGCTCAAACTGTAGTTCTGGCTGTATATTGTCCTGCAGCTCAAACTGTAGTTCTGGCGTGGTACTTGTATATTGTCCTGCAGCTCAAGCTGTAGTTCTGGCGTGGTACTTGTATATTGTCCTGCAGCTCAAACTGTAGTTCTGGCGTGGTACTTGTATATTGTCCTGCAACTCAAACTGTAGTTCTGGCGTGGTACATGTATATATTGTCCTGCAACTCAAACTGTAGTTCTGGCGTGGTACATGTATATTGTCCTGCAGCTCAAACTGTAGTTCTGGCGTGGTACTTGTATATTGTCCTGCAACTCAAACTGTAGTTCTGGCGTGGTACATGTATATTCCTTGACTCGATGTGCACAAGTCATGGACGTCCGCTTTCACACGCGACGAAGCTACCCTGAGGAGTGATTTGCTTTTATTTTGAATATCGAATTGTCATTGGATCAATGGAAGAGTGTCAAGCAAAATGCTGCTTTCATGTTCCATGAAAATGAAACATATTTTAAAATATCTGAGGGAGAAACGACTCTGATACTTCACCATGACAAGGCTGCCTACGCTTTGATCATGCGGGGGCACGTAACACTGGAGTCTGAGAGCTGTCCGCAACTGGACTGTGGGCAGGGGACCTTACACCCCCACTGTTCGAAAATGGACTCTGGGGGGGAGGGACAAGGAATATGATGTGTTTCATACTTGTTGACCATGCCAAAAAATTAAACAATTCGCCTGCGACCCCCTGCGTATTTTACTCATAACAGAGGCGCCCCACGGAACGCCCTTGTATCCCACGCGCGTATTTTGGGCCGTGGGTACCCCCGCGCTCGTACGACGTGCATGCATGTCCCCCGCCGCGCGTGATGGGCCCTGACACCGCGCGTTAAGGCCTGCCGCGGGGGAGCAGGGTTCGCAAACCCCCGATCCGTGATATTGAGGTCAAGGCGGGGATTCGATCCCCCCGATGCACAATATTGAGGTTAGGGGGAGGGGGGGAGCTCCACCCCCCCCAAGGCATGAGCTGGGCAGCTATTCTGGGCCGGCGGGTGCCGGTCTTCTGGCCAGATGACCGCAAGAGCTATGGAGGGGCGGTGCGTGCATGGGAGCCCGGGAGTGACGAGCACTTGGTGCTCTGCGACGACGGGGAGGAACACAGCCACCTCCTCGACTCCGAGCAGGTCGAGTAGTTCGGCGGAGGACCGAGGCGGGAGCTGGAGAACGGTGGAGGCACTACCCCGGTAAGATCGCCCCCGGTAGCGCAGGCGGAGAGGTGGCCCCAGCTCGTGATGGTGGGCCCTCCAGCGCAAGAGATTTGGGATTTCCGCAGGCGCCGATGGAGCCGGCAAAGGAGGGCTCCGACTTGGACTTAGACTCGGAACCTTCGGGAGCGGGTGGGGGGCTATTGTGGGATGACCACGGCGCCTTGCTTGGGGTCGACTCGGTGCACAGCGGGAGAGTCCGAGTTCGGCTTGGCGGACCGAGCCTGAGGCGGAGCGAGAGGAGCAACAGGAATGCGGGCGAGGAAGAGATGGAAAACATGAACACTCAGATGGGATAGGCTGCATAGGGGAGCCAGCCCCGGTGGAGCCATCTGGGGGACCTGCGGTGGAGCCAGAGATGGTGAAGCAGATGATTGATCCTGCCCCGGGGAACGTGGCGGTGGTGGGGTGTGCCCCGGCTCAGCGCGGAACCACACCGGGAGTCGTCGGCCCCTTGGACGAGCATGGTGCTGACCCCGGTCATGTGGCTGACCCGCTTTCGGCTCCAGCGGCCAAGCCCAGATTGGGGCCTGTGGGGACCGTGGATCAGGGGGATGCGGGCGGAGAGGCCGTGCAGCCATTGGGGGTGGACCCCCCGCGGTCGCCCATTACACCGCCCGAAGAAATGGGAGCGGCGATGGAGCAGGGTGATGCGAGCGGGGGTGGCTGACGGGGGCTTGCTCAGGCGGGCGGCATAGTGGAGCAGGATCGCACGGAGGAAGAGGCCGAGCGGCCGGTGGAGATGGGTCCCCCGGGGTCGCCTATACGCTTGACGAATGCAGTGGGCACGCCCCTGCCCTCCCCCGGGAGGGAGCGGAGCTTATTCGTGGGGCCGCTCTCCCCGCCTGTGAAGGGGGATTGGTACGGTCATAGTATGATGAGCATGCCGCCCTCTCAGATTGTGGGAGCAGATGGGGAGACAGCGACCTTTTCCTGGCTCTTCTGTCCGATGATTTTGGACACAGTGGGATAGAAAGCGGCCTTCCCCGCTCTGCCGAGGAGTGCAGAATGGACCTGGCTGGTGGGGGAGCTGAGGCAAGTGCTGCAGCGTGCAGGGGTCACGTGGGAGGTGGTGACAGGCTACATTGTGGAGGGAGGCAATACGCCGTTCCACTGTGTAGGCCGCAGGCAGGAGGCGCTGATCAACATGGCTCTGAATGTCGGACAACGAGTGCAGCAATATGCCGCGGGCTTGGTAGTAGCGGCCTGGGAAGCGTTGCGACCGTCGGGGTGCGTGTCGAAAGCGTCGAATAACCAAGGATATACCAGACCCCGAGGGTCCAAGCTGGTGGGGCGCCGCATTCGATTATGTTATCGGCGTGGAGCACTTGTGGGCATGGTGACGGAGATTTTCTTGAGCCAGCAAGGTGGTCCGCATGACGTGAAATTCGACGACAACGGGCAGATGGTGCGAGTCGACCTAAGCAACAGCAGGTGTGCGGTAAAGTACCTTGCGGCGGAAGGCTTGTCGATACTCTCCAGAAGGAACGAACGGGGGAGTGGGTCCCTGGAGGCGGGTGTGCAATCGCCTTGCCCCCCGCCGGCTCAGACCGGGCGACCCTTTCCTTACCGGCTCGGGCGCTGTCCTCTCACTCGGGGCAGCCGGCGGGGGGCGGGGGAGGGCATGGCGGCGAAGGAGGCCCCCCGATGGAGGCATGTGACGCGCCAATCGTGGAGAATGGTGATGATGAAGGTGAGCCGGGGAAGTTGGTCGGTTGCCTTGTAGGGCGGTTGAAGCCTCGCCTGTGGCGTATGAGGCTCCTATCGTGGAAGAGGGCGAGGCGCGAGGGAGGGGAGTTTGCCTTCCTTTCCCCGACAGCCTTGGAGGCCCTCTTGCGGGGATCTGGCGGCGGTGTGCATATGGTCACACGAGATGCTTTAGGCCGGGACCTCAGCGAGGTGGAGTTGGATGCGGTGAATAGGGAGCTGTTACAGCCGGAGCGGGTGGTGCGTCAGAGGGGTGCCGCTTATCTCTCGGACGGCAAAGACGCGTATCATCGCATCGCGAGGGGGGGGCTGGTGATCCCGTGCCTGCACGCGGTGTTTGATGCCGGGCTTGTGGGGGAAAGCGGTGAGAGCATGGACCCGATCCCGATTATTCAGACCATGGAGGTGGAGGAGGACACTGTCGCAAGGGGCGGACTGGGTGTTGCGGAGGCAGCAACGGCTTTGCCGTCAGAGGTGGTGCGCGCGGAGTATATTGAGGCAGCAGGAGGCGCTGAGGACAGGCCACGGTTCGTCCGAGGTGTGCCCCAACTCAGCAGTGGGTGCGTTATCTGCATGTGTGCATTGCCCCCCTCGGCTGTGCATTGCCCTCCTCGGATGCGCATTCCCTTCTTGGCTGTGCATTGCCCCCCTCGGCTGTGCATTGCCCTCCTCGGCTGTGCATTGCCCCCCTCGGCTATGCATTGCCCCTCTCGGCCGTGCATTGCCCCCCTCGGCTGGCATTGCCCTCCTCAGCCGTGCATTGCCCCCCTCGGCTGTGCGTTTCCCCTCTCGGCTGTGCAGTGCCCTCCTCGGCTGTGCACTGCCTTCGTCGGCTGTGTATTTGCCCCCTCGGCTGTGCATTGCCCTCCTCGGCCGTGCATTGACCCCCTCGGCTGCGCACTGCTTTCTTCGGCTGTGCATCTTCCCCCTCGGCTATGCATTTTTCTCCACGGCTGTGCAGTGCCCTCCTTGGCTTTGCATTGCCCCCCGTGGCTGTGCAGTGCCCTCCGCAGCCGTTCATTGCCCCCCTCGGCTGTGCACTACCCCTGCCATTCCCTGCATTGCGGTGAGCGAGTGGGGCGCCATTTAATGCATGCCAAAGGAGAGTGTACTGTCGCTGGCATTCACCACATTTTGCCCTGGGAGACACATTGCCCTGCCCTGCCTATACGCTTCTTGGTGCCACGGGAGCAAAGTCACTCACATACTTACAATGCCCAAAACCCTTCCGTGCCATCGCCAGGTTGAACGACTATCAACATCCTCCATGCGGCCCCGAATTGCGTTTCATATGCCACATAGCTCACCTTTTGCTAGTTGTTTTAGGTAGCTACATAACCGTCTTACTCCTAGGTAAAACCTTTTATATGTAATTGCATCATCCCTGCCTGACATAGCTACTAGCATCCGTGCTAGACTATCATCCGTGCTAAACTATCTTTTGTGCTACAGCATATATATAACATATATATATATATATATACATAGTCTCCATAGACATAGAAGTATGTATACGAGAAGATAGTACGTATACGAGAAGTATGCATATCTTACCTCAGGTAGTATATATGCATGCTTTAAAGGCTGCGGCCTTGTAATTGCTTTATTGCATCAGTTTAAAGCATCGGTGAATCGACACAATCCAAGAACTACTGTCTGCATCCGATGGTACAGTAGTAAGGCTGCCGTACAAAAGCTACTACCCTTATTAACTATCTGTACGATGTGCAGGCTGGAATTTCCATGGGAGTGTGTGCATGTGATTCAAGGGATGCCACGGTGTGAGCATTACTATATCATTATAGAATCAATATTCAATAATGACAAAGAAAATTTGGAATATATACAAATTAACTTGAATACGATGTATACTTGTCAAAGTCGATTGAAATCGGGCCAAGGCTGGTAGGTTGTCGCATGTTACGTCTATGATGCTTAGCAGCTATGCCTTATTAGTACTCTGAGGTTGGCTAAAAAGTTAGATTGCGCACCTCCTGCTTATTCCAGGCGAACGGTTTTCCACCACTGGGGCGTCCAACTTGAGAGTAAACAGAGTTGGAGGCACTCCAAGCCTGCACGCCGTAACAATGCAACCTCTCCGCCATCAACAAGTACTACGAGGACATGGGGTGCCCACGCTTGCACCCGGGCAACACTAAACATCCAGAAGTCTGGGGGATACGAGCATGATGGTGCTATCCACGCGTGGGGCACTCCCGCCCCCGCGCGTGTGATGGTGGTATCCGCGCATGGGCAATCCTGCGTGATGGTGGTGTATGCGCGTAACCCTGACTACACAATGTCGAGGTCGGGGGGGAAGGGGGTGTTACCCCCGGCTGCACGATATTGAGGTTTGGGGGGGGGGTTCAATCCCCCAAGTCAAAACTTGAGATATACGTGTCAAGGTATCGCCCAGTTCTACTAACCGGTTTGTCAAAGAGGCTTCACAGCCCATCGCGCTCGTGACGCCTCCCATCATCGCCCGGTTCTCCTGAATACTTATATTTTCGTCACGAACTATAAAATAATAATATAAATGCTTTAAACATGTACGTATATACTAATAAAGCGTGTATAAACTAATTACGGCATGTATTCACCCCATCAGTGCCCCTCTCCCCACAAGCTCCCCCCTCCGAGGCTCCCCTGATAATGTGTTTAAATTGGAATGCAGTGGAATTTTAGTGGTTTAGGCTGACACCAAAAATCACTGACCAACGTGACACGATGACACAGTCGTGTGACAGTGACGGCTCAGGAACTGTGGCAATGTATATAATGGTCACGAACTGCCGGGGCCTCAGCTCTGTTCCTTTTGCTAATTGCAAGAGTAACTTCATGAAAATGTTCTGCTAAATATTTTCTGTGTGGCACACTGCATTTTTACTCAAGCAAGACTCGAAAGTTAGTTTAGATTTATTTTAGTACTTCACTTGGACCTTCAAAGGATGCCGATTACGACCAAGACGACCATGAGTCCCTGGAAAGGGGATGCCTTTGACTTTTCTGTCTTAGGATCAGATCCCCTCCAACCCAACCCGACTAGGGGTCACCACTGAGTCCGAGCCCACCCCCAACACAGCAAATCGGCAAGACGGCTGTGTTGATTGAGCAAATCAAACAGCAACAGCTGCAGCAAGCCAAGTTCATCAAGACTCGCCTCCTGCAGCAACAGCAGCAGGCCTCAGTGATTGCCACGATAAGTGGACAGATTGCAAGCTTGTCCAAAAAGGTGGCAGCTTGCAACCTGGGAGAACCGTCCTCGTCAGGGGTTGTTGCCACATCAAACAAGAAAGGGGCTGAGGCGGAAATCGCTTGTCGCAAGGCCGTGTCGTATGTGCGGACCAAAAGAACCCCAACAAGCCGAAGAACCCCTTCCCCAACAAGCCGAAGAATCCCTTCCCCAACAAGCCGAAGAATCCCCAA
>LGRX02016657.1:0-17876 GCA_001247695.2 Cymbomonas tetramitiformis
GGGATGGCAGCAGCATATCAACAGCAACTCTCCTCGATGAGGGAGCAGAGACAGCAGGGGGGGATGAGGGAGGGTTGCAGATATGCTGGTTGGGAGGAAGTGGGAGGTAGAAGTGATGTGGGCAGCATCCTCTTCATGAGCGGAGTTGCATGGGGCATGGGACATGGGGTAGGGATATGGAGATACGGGCATTGGGGTAGAATGATAAAAGCTGCGAAGAAGCATGAGGCGGGCCTTCTAAATGCGGAGGGGGCTAAGAGGGAACAGGGTTGAACACGAAAGACAAGAATATTATGGATGCCCGTAACGCCGAGATGCTCGAGGGTGTCATCATGGACGCCGGTTCGTGGGTCGCACCCGACAAAGCGCCGTTGTGCAGCGCTCGGTGCCGCGCTTGATGCCGCGCGATGTACCGCGTCAGCACTCGGTGCCGTGCTCGGTGCCGCGCCATGTGCCGCGTCAGCGCTCGGTGCCGTGCTCGGTGCCACGCCATGTCCGCGCCAGCGCTCGGTGCCGCGCTCGGTGCCGCGCCATGTGCTGCGTCAGCGCTCGGTGCCGCGCCATGTGCCGCGCCAGCGTTCGATGCCGTGCTTGCTGCCGCGCCATGTGCTGCGTCAGCGCTCGGTGCCGCGCCATGTGCTGCGTCAGCGCTCGGTGCCGCGCCATGTGCCGCGCCAGCGTTCGATGCCGTGCTTGCTGCCGCGCCATGTGCTGCGTCAGCGCTCGGTGCCGTGCTTGCTGCCGCGCCATGTGCTGCGTCAGCGCTCGGTGCCGTGCTCGGTGCCACGCCATGTGCTGCGTCAGCGCTCGGTGCCGCGCCATGTGCTGCGTCAGCGCTCGGTGCCGCGTCAAGTGCCGTGTCAGCGCTCGGTGCCGCGCTCGGTGCCGCGCCATGTGCTGCGTCAGCGCTCGGTGCCGCGCCATGTGCCACGCCAGCGCTCGGTGCCGCGCCAGCGCTCGGTGCCGCGCTCGGTGCCGCGCCATGTGCTGCGTCAGCGCTCGGTGCCGTGCTTGCTGCCGCGCCATGTGCCGCGCCAGCGCTCGGTGCCGTGCTCGGTGCCGCGCCATGTGCCACGCCAGCGCTCGGTGCCGTGCTTGCTGCCGCACCATGTGCTGCGTCAGCGCTCGGTGTTGCGCCATGTGCTGCGTCAGCGCTCGGTGCCGTGCTCGGTGCCGCGCCAAGTGCTGCGTCAGCGCTCGGTGCCGTGCTCGGTGCCGCACCAGCGCTCGGTGCCGTGCTCGGTGCCGCGCCATGTGCTGCGTCAGCGCTCGGTGCCGTGCTCGGTGCCGCGCCATGTGCCGCGCCAGCGTTCGGTGCCGTGCTTGCTGCCGCGCCGGCTGGCGGCCGCGCTCGGTGCCGTGCTCGGTGCCGCGCCATGTGCCGTGTCAGCGCTCGGTGCCGTGCTTGCTGCCGCGACATGTGCTGCGTCAGCGCTCGGTGCCGTGCTCGGTGCCGCGCCATGTGCTGCGTCAGCGCTCGGTGCCGTGCTTGCTGCCGCGACATGTGCTGCGTCAGCGCTCGGTGCCGTGCTCGGTGCCGCGCCATGTGCCACGCCAGCGTTCGGTGCCGTGCTTGCTGCCGCGCCATGTGCTGCGTCAGCGCTCGGTGCCGTGCTCGGTGCCGCGCCATGTGCCGTGTCAGCGCTCGGTGCCGTGCTTGCTGCCGCGACATGTGCTGCGTCAGCGCTCGGTGCCGTGCTCGGTGCCGCGCCATGTGCTGCGTCAGCGCTCGGTGCCGTGCTTGCTGCCGCGACATGTGCTGCGTCAGCGCTCGGTGCCGTGCTCGGTGCCGCGCCATGTGCCGCGCCAGCGCTCGGTGCCTTGCTCGGTGCCGCGTTCCATGCTGCGCCATCATGGAGCTCATGGCAGCCAGAGCCTAAAGTTCTGTGCAGTGTTCTGTGCGTTTGCGATTCAGCGGCAGTCCATGGCACCCCTTCCACCTGATTTGTATTGTTCCATACCCTCTTTTGCACCCACCAAGGGGGGAGATAAAAGGCGGCACATACAAGAGCCTTTTGATGCAGATCGAGACGCCCATCCACGATCTCGTAGAGAGCCGTGCGGCATGCAAAGGCGTTTCCCAGCGGTGGCCGCCACGTCACTGCTCCCTTGCAGTGCCTCCCTGCGGGCCTGATGCACGCCGGAGATTCGCGCCGCATCGCAGGCACCCGGCTGGAGCTGCAGCACAGGGTGGACGGCATGCTTCACGAGCAAGAGGCGCTTCTGCCGGACGGCTCCTCCGAATCCTCCGGTCCTCTCGACGAGTACGCCCCACCTCTCACTGGCGAGATGACCCGCCGAGAGCCATTGGAGAGGGCCGGCACTTGTGAGCCCAGCCGCTTTGTGCGCGGTGACCGCATCGGGGGCTGTTGGTGAGGAGGCTGCCGCCCCTTGGTGATTGACACCACATCGGGGGCTGTTGGCAAGGAGGCTGCTGCTGCAAGTGCGGGCTTCAAGTGTCGACACCTGCAGGTGCCTGCGCAGCACAGAGCCACGTGAAAAGGGCGCGGAGACAAATTTCCCTCAGAATGTACAGCCCGCTCTATGGAAGACAGTGGCCATGAGGGGCAGGGAGCGGCTGAGTAGAAAGAAGGCGTGAGACTGAAAGGGGTGCGGAAGGGGTGCCGGGGCTCCCAAGGAGTAGGGGCAGGGAGGAAGAGTGGCAGTCGATGGAGGCGCTGATGCAGCAACGAGCTGACAAAGTGGCGCATCGGGCCGAGCGCCGCACAGCACAGCCGCCACCGGCCGCAAGCATGGATGAGGACCAAGAGCTCGAGGTGAGGGAACAGGTCTCGATTGGGTAGCCCTGGCCGGGCCGCTTGGCCAAAATTGAAACAAGGCACGAGCCTAACGAAGGCTGAGTGCAATAGTCCCTCCGGGCCTGCCATCAGACAATCGACAAATATGGTGGTGTCGGCTGAAGAGCTTGCAACGTCCATTGGGGGAAAATGTGAGGCGCATCATGTGTGCTTTTGGTTTCATCGTAATTCCAGCACCAACTCAACATGCCGCGTCAGAGCCGTATGACTGGCCGCCTCGGCGACCTCTGCGATTTCCGGAGTGGGCCGATGTGGCCGCAGAAGATGCAGGATCTGCGCGGACGTACCCTCGAGTGAGAGGTCATCCCTGAAAGTGAGAGGTCATCCCTGAAAGTGAGAGGTTATCCCAGCTTGAGGGCCCTCCAGTAGTACGCGGATGCATTTGGTCAGTTCCGAGACGACGAGCAGCCTGAGTGTGAGAAGGGGAGCGTGCGGCTCATGGGCGAGCAGCCTGAGTGTGAGGAGGGGAGCGCGCGGCTCATGGGCGAGCAGCCTGAGTGTGAGGAGGGGCGTGCGGCCCATGGGCGAGCAGCCTGAGTGAGGGAGGGGGCGTGCGGCTCATGGGCGAGCAGCCTGAGTGTGAGGAGGCGTGCTCATGGAGGGGTGAGCGTGCGGCTCATGGGCGAGCAGCCTGAGGTGAAGGGGAGAGCGTGCGGCTCATGGGCGAGCAGCCTGAGGGGGCGTGCGCCATGGGCGAGCAGCCTGAGTGAGGAGGAGCGTGCGGCTTATGGGCGAGCAGCCTGAGTGTGAGAGGCGCGGCCCTGGGCGGCGAGCAGCCTGAGTGTGAGGAGGAGCGCGCGGCCTGGGCGAGCAGCGCCGAGTGTGAAGGGGGACCGTGCGGCTCATGGGCGAGCAGCCTGAGGTGAGGAGGGGAGCGCGCGGCCTCATGGGCGGCAGCCTGAGTGTGAGGAGGGGGCGTGCGGCTCATGGGCGAGCAGCCTGAGTGTGAGGAGGGGGCGTGCGGCATATGGGCGAGCAGCCTGAGTGTGAGGAGGGGAGCGTGCGGCTCATGGGCGAGTAGCCTGAGTGCGAGGAGGAGCGCGTGGCTCATGGGCGAGCAGCCTGAGTGTGAGAGGGCGTGCGGCTCATGGGCGAGCAGCCTGAGTGAGGAGGGGAGCGCGCGGCTCATGGGCGAGTAGCCTGAGTGTGAGGGGAGGCGCGGCTCATGGGCGAGCAGCCTGAGTGTGAGGGGGCGTGCGGCTCATGGGCGAGCAGCCTGAGTGTGAGAAGGGGGGCGTGCGGCTCATGGGCGAGCATCCTCGCAGCGTGTTGCGACGACTCTGCCTTGCGCCTTGGGCTTGCTCCAAGCCTCCCAGAGGGAATGTTCAGGAGGGGGTCATACGCCCCCAGCATTTGCACAGTCACAGCACCCGGTGAATGGAAGGGGAGGACGGGAGGCGGGTTGAGTGTGATAGACCGCTCAAAGTGCGTTGCAGAACATGAAAGTGGACAAGACAATTCTTCCTCAGGTGTGCCACGTGGGCCTGCTGCATGGAGCACGATCGACGCATGCACGAATCTCCTCGGGCTTTTTGTGCGCGAGGCGGTCATGCGGCGCCGCCTCATGAGCGCTCCTTGAGCTCAAGATCGCGCGTTGAACACCAATCACGACACGGAATTAGTCAACTCTTTTGGTGCACTCGCTGGAACAATGGAAGATTGGACTGTCCGAGAATTTGACTTGGATGGCTGCTTCCTCTGTGCTTCACCAGCAACCCCAGGGTGGACTCATATGTGGGCCGTTGCTGTGCAGGGCGGAGTTGCTATGGACGAGAGGCAAGTGGTGGAGGCTCGCAAGGCTGCCATCATGCGGGAGCAGGCAATCCTGTCTCAAGAGCAGCGTGCTGTCCGTGAGGCAGAGTCTTACGAGGAGTCGAGGACGTGGGTGGGAGAGGTCAAGCCACCTCGACAAACTCGGAGAGAGAAAGAAACTGCCGACATGCAGGTGAGGACGCATTCAACGTGGCCCATAGAGTGGTATATCCCTTTCCGGTGCACAGGCGGTCGCTCTGCCCCCTTCCGCGTTTCTGGGATGCACGAGGCACTGGAATGCGCGAGGCAACAACACCCCTCAAGAGAGCCGATCAATCTGTTGAACATCTTTCAAATTAATCATTGCACACGGGGGGGTGGGGCCGACCCCCCTGATGCGCCCCCCCCAACGCTGCGACCGTGTGATTAATTGGTGGTGTCGGGCGGATCGACCCGATGCGACTACCTAAATTATAACGCCTGATCATAGATTTGTGCACCCTCAACCCTTCTGTGCATTGCTCTATCCTAAATCCTTACACACACACTCCTTCTTGCTCCCATGGCGCTTCCATATTTAACACCTCACACCCTAGTATAACAATCTGAGCTACACCCTTCTCTACAGCCTCGCCCTAATTCATTCAACCCTAATGCATGTATAATCAATCCATATTTGACACCACATCACAACAAGATGCTCCCATATTAAGCGAAGCAATGGTCTAAGACGGATCAATGTGATGCCTGATGCGCCTTCTGTGTGCTTTGTAAATCAACATCGAGCTTCATATTCAACACATCGCATTGCAATGTTCCTGTATTTGACACATTAACTGTGTATGCCATATCAAAACATCACACCATTCCTTCACAGCACTTGAAAGTTTAGCTCTTGAATTTTGTTTGCCACTTGTCTGTGCGCCGGGAGAGCCTTGCACGAGGCCAACCCGTGTTTCCATAGCACCAGCAAGCGCCAAGCCAGAGCCATGAAGTAGTGTACGGAGGCCCAATCCAAATCTGGTGGTTCTGATGCTGCCCATTGGGCATTTCGAAGTTTGGGTATTTTAATGGCAGCAGGAATACCACAAGCGTTGCTGGGTGTGCATGGGCTCAATGCAGGAGGCATATGTGCAAGGCGGCTTACATGTTGGAACAGATGAGGTTCTTCCTTCAATTTTTCCTGCAATTTGCCTTGAAGACATGTATCGTCATGATGGCACTTTAGATGGTGGACACAAGCTCGTTCTGAATCTATGGAAACGGATTTCACTTCGAAGTTGTGATGAAACGTGGGCATATGTGCAGTAAGCAGTTTGCAGGCAGAATAGTAAGAATTTGTTCCATGCATATTCATAGTACAGTGCTGCAACCTTGAGGCGCTAAGTCATAATGCGACTTGTGTTCCCAGGCGCTTGCATGTTAGGTTTGGGTGGAACGGAGCATGCTCGCAGTTTACATGCAATCTGTGGTGCGCAGGTGAATGTTGGTACACTACCCTCTCTCGAAGAGCGCCGCGCATTGAAAAAACGGCAAGCCCGAATGAAGCAGCAAATGAAATCAATGGGCATAAGCAGGTGATGAGATTGCATATGCTTATATCAAGATAGTTATGGCAAGGTGTATATATATATATATATATGTAGTATTCTACTAGAGTGCACCGCTCATGCTGGAGACTATTCCAGCAGGCCAACATTATGTATAGACATGCAACGAGCCTAAACGATATGATTGGACACGTCGTCGGCACGATAAATATCAAAGCTTATGGTTTGACCAATGAAGAGTTTGCTGACAAAGACTAATGCAGTACCAATAACGATTTTGCTTACAAAAATTAATTCCGCACATTCCCCTGTGATCTACTGTCGTTATTTGCGCCACATACTTACTCTCAATATTCATATATTTTGAGTCGTCATACGAATAATCGGGTTTAAGCCGTTAGTGATGAAAGAATTAACCTCAACTCAAAAGTTTCCCCATGTCACTCATTCATTCGGAGCATTCGTTCATACTTCTGTTTTCCCAGAGCGCTAGCAGTTTGTACGACAAGCCCGGAAGATATTAAACATGCTCTCCGCGAAGCTGGCATAATCTAACGCTTATAGCGGATAGTAAAGAATATTAGTGTACATATTGTGCTTGAACATGGTCTCCGCGCAGAGTCAGTACATATTTATCATAGGATTGCTGTCTTGACTCTGCGGAGACCATGTTACTTTTGCCACACTACCGTTGATCGCCGGACGATGAAGTTGGGCATACATAGATCAACAACACGTATTCCCGATCATTTGATTTAGTATGATCAGCGCAATAACCCCAATACGGTATTTGTAGCGAGCGAGTAATCAACACCGGTAATGTTGATTACGAGGTCGACAGACCACTGAAAATACTGAAATTCGAGACGATTACATGTTCCAGAGATCAGGACTATTTTCATATCAGTCGCGAATCCTATTCTAAATGCGACATCCAAGTCCAAGTTTTGTGGCAGGAAGCTGTAACCCTCCTCACTTGACAGTCTTCTCTGTGAAACTACTCTAGGGTCAGATATGGTGCAAGGTTGTATATTATATGCACTATATACAAGACTAGCTGCATAGGTACTGCCATGTCAGCTCTTAGGAACTATGTCCAGACTTAATCAAGCAGTAAGAAGTAAGGTATTTCAACATCATTTGCCATGATGTTGGACGTAATTAATCTTCAAAACTCGACTGTTTCTTTGGCCTTGGCCATTACATATTCATCACTCAACTCTTTGATTTAATCCTAGTCAGTATGACCACGTCCCATCAACATATCAGATGCTTCTACTACAGTATTATGCAGTATGAGGTGTCAGTATTCAAGTATGACATGTCATTACACAGTACAGCAGTAGTAATATGTACTCCCACGAAGGGGGTTCCTTTCCTCGACAGGGATCTTGGGTGCCAACGCATTAATACTGTGATGCGCGTATGACACAGCTAAGTCATCCGCGCATGACACTGCACTACGGGTTCCTAGTGTTGTGCGTAGTGTCACACGTTTGCGTATTTAACTTATGAGTGAACCTCAAATTTGGGCCCCGCCTTCCCCCAAAACTCTACCCCTGAAGTTTTTCATGTGTTCTCGTCATCTGAGAAGCTGTGGACACACAAAATAATTCAGAGGAGCGTGCGGGGAGGGAGGGGGGTATTTTTTCGCGATTCGTAAATCGACCCCGTCGAGCATATACAGTATGCGGTTCCTCACTTCGATACGTAATTTCAGGCAGGATCGCAGTTGTGGCAGTGCGATGCTCGACACACCCGTAAGCATGCGCCGCTCGTAGTAATTCGGTTTGTAATGCAAACCAACATGAACACCACTTTCGTACGGCACTATCCAGTGTCCCCGAATCCCATGATGTCTGCAGCAGCGCACATCGATTTTGCTTATATTCCTGCGGCTGTATAACATGCATACGAACAGCAGTAAATTGCACACGTGCTGATGCATTTAATCGATGCGCGCGAATGAAGGGATATAGCTATATTCGTATATTGTCACGGCTATACGCCCCGTATATGATAGCTGCAGCACATAATACATAAAAATGATCACGCCGCGACTATGGTAACGACGCACGACACGATATGCATCAGGCGGTTACGACGATACGATTTGTCACCGTATATACGCGACGAATGTATAGCCTGTCGGTCGAATTATCGGTGATGCCACAGAATGGCAGCGAATTACGGGAGCTGCTGCTCTTCATGCATCGATGTGGCGGGTACATTAATAGCTACTAACGTGCAGTTCCACGTGCACGCCTAGAAACTCCTATGAGAAATATATTTTCAAGCAAAGCTTCGCACTCTGTATCGGCTCCCGTAAACGACAAACATGAGAGGAGTCTTGCTAGCGCTGTGGACACTGCATCCCGTGCCCATACCAATCCACCACCGTCAGTACCATCACCAGCGGCGGCCACACCAGCTGGCGCCGTATCCTTGGCTTCGCGGTTAGGCGGCAGGACTATCAGCAAGTTGCCACGGAATGTCAAATTAGTGAACAAACAATCGGCGCAAAATATTCGTACGCACCTCATTCCTTTAGCCACGGAAAATGTGTCACTGATCAATGCTGGGACGCATTTGTCAAGTCACAAGAATAAAGCATCCACGCAAGTCGATGTGGATTGCTTGCCACGAGGGAAGGGTATCGCGACAGCATCAACCGCGTCTGCTGTAGGCGTGTCTGGTGTGGAGAATGTGCCTAATGCGAAACTCGTTAATGATAACCTGCGTCATGCTGGTCAGAAGCCGCAGAATGTGATCGTCAAACACGATTTTCGTCCTCAGAATTCAACGATCCTGCCACCGTCAGACTCAACACACCCTTCACTTAAGCAATCGAGACTTACGGCAGTACCAGCATCCGAATCGAAAGACAACGAAGCCGGGGGAAAAAGTAAGCGGCGGTTGCGTTTGATTTCCCTGAAAGTTATAGGAGCCAAGCATGATGCGGTGTCGCAAAAAGGACTCCCTGATCAGGCAGTTGCGGAAAGCCAATGTGCAAGGAAGAAGTCAATCTCATCGGCCGCGAAAAATCAGCCATCGCAGCAGTGTGTGCCTTCAACTGCGATCCTCGTACCGGACTGCACAAATCAGAAGAGAGCGCCGATGGCAAACGTTGGTGGATCATCACTGAAACAGAAGACATCAGAATCGCCTTTTACGAATGTTCATGCTGCTCCGGAGCAAGGCAAGTGTTCAGCTCAAACTCAGGTAAAAATACTTGTATCCACACTGTTGACATCATTCGTCGCACAACGACGTGTTGTATATCGCATGTCGTGCAACGAGTTTTGTTCGGATCAGACGTTGCTGATAAGCGAGTCTCGTCTGCGGCAACATATAATTGCGGAATATGCATTGTTTTCACAAAGATGTGCTTAATTAGAACTATAACTATGTGTGATGTTTTTTGTGCATGGCAATATCTCTCTCGGAGTCGACGCCTGCGTTTCTGCCATTGAAAGTAATCATTTCGTTGACGTAGCGATTGCTGTCGTGCTAACTTCGGTATGTGCGTATTTTGTATGAAATATCGACTGCCGATCCGGCTGTTCGTCGGTCAGCATACGGCATTATGCACGCAAGCTAAGCACCGCATGCACGCACACGCGCAGGCACATCGGTCGGTGCGTACGGTTTTGTTAGTGGTAACTTACAGTATTCACTCTGGCTTACCACCACGCATTGTGCGACTTGTGCACGGTTTTGTTAGTGGCGTCAGTGTTCATGGATGCATAGATTCGTGATGCATGTCCGTATGTTTCATATTTCGTATAGTGCATACAATATTACAGTAAACACAACAAACATATAGCAGTGCAACCGACATCAATATTGTTAGAAATCACTCGTCGTATGTGAGATTCTGAATAGCGTCATTGAAACACAGTTGCGGCCTCACATTCCCCTATTTCGTGCTCCTGGGAGAAGTTGGTCACGGCGTGCATGTGGGGGTGTGTGTGCGTGTGTACGTGTGCATGTGTGAGTGTGTGGGTGTGAGATGCCAGTTGTGCGCATGCAATATGTAGTTTGAATGTACTATTGGACGGATGCAGCTGTTGCTTGGTGCACACGCGAGTGGAGTGGTGCATCCATGGTTGCTATTTTTTAAATCCATTTGCCTTATTCTGCAGCACATTATCATACGTATACCTCAATTATATTATTCGCTCTGGCTTACCACCACATATTGTGCGATTTGTACCAAGCAACAGATATAAGCATCCGATAGTTAAATCAGACAGTGTCCCGGCGCGACGGGGCATACAAGGCTACACACAAAGTGATTCACAGCGTGAAACCCACGTAGGTATGAGTGAAAGTCTCTGCAGACTCATATTATATTAGCATGCACCACGTGAGTATTCGTACACGTGTAATGCATGCGTGCATTATGAACACATGCATGTAGGCAATCGTTTCGATAAGGTGTACCGTTAGAAAATAACATTTCGACGCCAAACTTGCGCGTGGTCATCAGGAACGGATACGCATACCTCAATCCAATCTCGATGCCATACAGCTTCGCGTCCGTAAATTGTCATTGCAGCCTTGTATGCCGCGCCCGCGCCGGGTAAAGCGACGCATATGTATGTGCCGGTGGAATTGCCCGGTGTACATGTAAGTTGCGGTCTGTGTAATATCGGATGCCTCTGTTGCTTGGCGCATGCCAGTCGGGGTGGTCGTAAGCCAGAGTGTAATTAAATGCTTATTCTGATGCACCACCCACCCAAATGTTCCTATTTGGCCTCCCTACCTGCCCACATCGTCCATGCCTGCATATAGCTATCGCATCATCAATGAGAATTAAGGGGTGCCCTTATAACGAAGATGAATGTTGAGATGTGTGCGCTTAATATATCAATGTACACATGCATATATACCATGGCTGTGTATATCCAGTTCTACATTCAGGCACGCAGGCATGGCCCATAGCCAATCATTCGAATATGTGCACATATTCACACTTGTACTCACACATGCACTTACATGCAGAGACATATCAGGAGCGCCCAAAACTCAACCACCACACCACCGAACGGCATCGGGCCAGCACACCATCATCCCAGTAGAGGCATTCAAGAACAGTGCGGGGTCGTGATACGAGACCATCGACGCACCCACCTCTCACACCAAATGCAAGTTTATAGAGTATGGATGTATACAGTATGGAGAGATGGATGTGTGTACTAATCACTGCCCCACATGCATTTTGTGAGATTGCGCAGATTTACGCAACTATTGCATGGTGATCCCATGGTTGTCTGATGTACGCACACACACTAAATTATAGTATACGCTCTGGCTTACCACCACACATTAACCTGCACACACACTAAGCAGCACGCACACACAGTCACATACGTCACGAGGAGCGCCCACAGGTCCAGTTACCACACAAGGCAAACCAACTAATAAAAATTGCGCAGTGACCCATGCGTCATGCCATGCAACATGTATAAAATTATTATTCAAACTATATACATTTGGGCATCAGGTGGCAAAAGGAGGGCAAGGTGGTGACAGCATGCCACCTGCAACCTACAAAATAGATTGACCTGGATTATACAGTATGATTCACATGCATACATCACGGGCATGAGTATGCCACATGCATATGGGGGTGCGCCGTAGTGGCTGAAGTTCTCTTAATCTTATAGCATTCACTCTGGCTTACCACCACCCATTGTGCAAGATCTCTTAATATTGTTGTCAAACTGTTGTTTTATTGCACGACCTGACTTTGAAATGTCATGCAGACATGACCAAAAAAACAATTTCGAACAAAATGCATTGATATGACAAAATTCGACAAAAGAGAGAACTTTCCCAAGAAGATTTCCAAATATCTCCAACGTACTTCCTTTTTTAGGATCAGCATGATATTATATGGGTGATACTATAATCTGAATATACAGCAACCTTCACTCATACCTACAGTATGGGTGTTTCACACTGTGAATCACTTCGTGTCTAGCTTTGCATGCCCCGTCGCGCCGGGACACGCGCCGTGATTACCACGGTATGATGTATCTTTCGGATGCCTCTGTTGCTTGGTACATATCACACAAGGCGTGGTGGTAAGCCAGAGTAAATACTGTGATACTATGCGTGGGATGTATTCAATGTGGAGCCACGACCTACAACTATGATAATTGTGTCGCAGTTCTCAGGAATGCTGGAGACCATTGGAGATCTTATTATGAAAGTTGCATATGTTGCTGCTGAAATCGCCCCCCAATTATTTTGAAATCGATGTTTCACATCCCCCCCTACTATAAACCACGCAAAGTGCCCCTTGCAGTAATCCAAGTACCGTGATTGATTGAGCATATTGTAAATACGTCTGCCCACAACGCAGCCGGCATAGATGTCGGCGCACACCGTTGAGTACATTTATACTCTGTTCGGGGATGCCTCAGGCATGATGGTTCCTCCACGCATAATTTTTGTCGGCCCATCAGACCAGGGCATTACTGCCGTATATTTATATAACACGCACCGCAAGTACCGGCATCATGAATGAAAGAGTGAGGACGAAACAGTCAAATGAAACAAAGGGCCATCACCTGACATTCTTGAGTTTCGCGAGTATTCAAATTAAGTGCATAATCGAATGTTCAAACAAACTTAGGTGCCAGTAAAATGCTTCAAACTGAAAAAACAAGAGAAACTGATTGCTTTGATCAAACTTTGAAATTTTGGTCAGTTGAATCGAATTCGATTGCATTAAGATGACAATTTGATTTAAAGTTGTTGACAAAGTGCATAATGAAATACATTCCAGCTTACGTACAATGTACTGTGTGATATTAGAGTATGCCCTTGTATTGCTGACTTAATTATGTCGGGGCAATATTACAGTTATTTAGAGATAATAGTTGGCATAGTACTTCATACATAAGTTTGGTTATATATAACTCAAATTTATCAACATGTTTAACTTATAACTTAACATACCAATATTGTGTAATCAGCTTGTATGGTCAAGGCGTTGAATCTCGAATTCAATTGGTGATAATAGTCAAATAATTTCAAGTGGAGCTCGAGCACAATATTCATATATGACCAATCAGCGCTCCGCCGCAATTATCAACTACCGGTATTCTCAGTTCCCAGCAATTTCAATTGCCAACAAACAAACCATGTACTTGGGATTGTATAATTGGGCATCGTCAGATTTTGTCTGCCTGCATGAAAGAGGCAAATAATCAAAGGCAGGTGGTGGATATTTCATCAATAGTGATTACTGATGACCCAAATTCAATTAAGACAACAACGCCTGCCAATGCACACCAACGGTCTGAGAATGGAATATGCATGAAAGCATAAACCAGAAACGGGCAGCGAGGCGCTCCCCACAGAGAACACGGGAGGACACATAGTGAGGCTGCGACCCCACCCTGCCTCTCCTCGTAGAGGCTCAAGCCCGCCAGAAAGGTACCATGGGGGCAGCCACACCCAACCACACATTGCCAACCAGCAGCTGTCCAACGAGGAGCCAGTGCTTCAAAACCCGTGTAACCAACACAAGTCCTCTACACACTATGTTCCCACCGGGGATCAGAGGATTCAGCGCACACTTTGGTACTCTTATCCGGATTTTCCGCAGTAGTTCGCTAGTGGAGAATCCCCCCCAAAGCCTCGCTGGGCCACCTGAGCGCTGAGTGCACGCGTGCTTAGTGGGTGTGACTACAGGGTACCACAGGAATTGAGCCAAGGATACACCATGTACAAATATAAGTGAGTTTGGGCAAGCTGGAACCCTACGGGAATGAGAGTGCCCGTGGCTGGTACTTCCGGTGGTGGTAGTTGGTGAATAACAAGCGGCAACTACAAACAGTTTGTGTAGTGGTTGATCCTCCGAGCAGGGGACGCCAACAGCTTTTGCCGATGTCCATTCCTCTTACTTTGGTTTAAGTTCCTTCACTGAAACCCATTTACACATGTGGTGGCACCTTTCTCTGATCCGGATTACTGTTTGTATGGTTTGAGATCCGCCACACAACGAAGTCCAACACCATTATCACACACATACATCCTGGTCACTAATTCTGGAGGATGCAAAGACATGTACGAGTGTGCTACATAGCATTACCACCTCGTGTGGTATCTATCCATTTATATCATATCGAAGAGTACTCTGCCAGAGCAAAGCATCACACTTACGCACCGCCACACCTACCGCGACTTTGCAGGCAGGCGCGCCAGCATCCAGGCACAGCGAACCATCGAGAACAAGCGCACACATTCCTGCCACGTCTTCTTCAAGTCCTCCTCGCACGAATGACACCGCGCACTCCACCAGAACATCCACGCCACAGACACAGAGTGTGCCGGCGGCTGAATGCACGGAGAAGGCGGATGCAAATCCCGGCGATCGAGGAAGAGACCACCCTCTGACCACGGCTCCAACCACCGCAGCCACCGCTGAAGAGGTTCCCTTCTTCGAGTTCCCTCCTGCAGCCTGGCCCACCGAGGTTCCGGGCACCAACAGCGCGCTGTCATGCGTGGACTGCCAGACGCTCTCGCGTGGATTACAGGAGCTACTTGCGTCTGAGCCATGCACCAAAGTGGCAGACACTGGGGCCCCCAGCAGGCTCCGCCGGCTCTTCACACAAGATGACATACGCACCGTCAGAGCAGCGCTGCAACCGCAAGCATTTCTGGCTGCAGGGGAGCTGCAGATGAATCGGCTGGCATCATTACTGGCGCCTGCCGAGCCGTCGGATCTCAAGGTGCTCGTCGCAGCCGTTCCCGCTGGCGACAAAGAGGGATGCACAGACGCTGGCATGGTAGACCCGGGCTCGTACCCCGCCGCAGTGACTCCGCCACAGGTGGCAGCTGGGAACCATGACAGCTGGGAATTTGTGGACCTCGCCAGCTCTGGAGGGAGCGCCAATGGCGAGGCTGGCCATGATGAGAGTGCGCGTGAAGAGCTTGACCTCGTGGTTGAAGGCGCAGATACGCTTGTGCGCACGGACAGAGATACGCCCCCAAGCCAGTGTTCCACACACAGCGCGCTCGCGATGCTCACAGCACTTGATGCGGAGCTGCAGAGGCAGTGTCCTGACGTGACACGCAAGGAGATTCTTTGCTGCTGTGGACGGTCCAAGGTGGCGGACGCACAATTAATGCAGCCGCAGTGCCGGCGCCACTCCGCAACCGAGGACCCCCAGCTGGAATGGCTGCACAACCCTGCCGACAACTCTCGGTACGATCTCAATCCGCAGCTCTCGAGCACTCTCGCGCAGCTGAACGAGGACCTCTTGCCCCAACCCGCACTGATCGAACCCACAGAAGATCCTCAATCCTCCTTGAGCGACGCTGCAGGTACCACAGCGCCCCAGCTCTTGCGCGCGGTCCAGCGCCCTGATGTCGCGGATCCCTCTGCCGCTTTGGTGTTCATTGGGGCGCAGAGCCTCCGGGAGCCTGTTATGAACGAGGCCTCGTGCCTGCTCATGAGTAATGCCTACGAATCCAGCAGCTTGGACATGCCACACCACCTCTCCATCTGGGGCATCGGTCCACCGTGCACCCTCAATCGAGCGGCTGACGTGCCGGAGGAGAACCTTCTACGGCCAATGTCGGCAGAATCTGCGGAGCAGTTGTTCAATAAGCTGGCACTGTGCTCCGACCTGCAGCTGGAAGACAAGCTCTACTTTAAGCTCCCGATGGTCCTGCCGACGCACACGACTCGCATGCTGGAGGATAGCCGGTCCCTGTTCAGCCGAATGTGCTCCGATCTGAACCTGAGCAAGCGGAGCTTGAACAGCGTCTCACTCTATCTGACGTGGGAGGTCGGCCCGAGCGCAAAGCTTCGCCGCCATGGGCTGCGTGACCCGACCGCCACTGACCAGGCACCTGTGCCCCTTGAGGCGTCCCTGCTGCCGGAAATCTGTGACACTGGCAGCCGCCAGCTTCTCTCAGTCCTGATGCCAATCCTCGCCAACGAGGCTGACAGTGATCAGGGTGAATCGTCGTTGGACAGCCCTGCGGCTGCATCATCCGCTGCACCATGTCTGCCGCGGCAGGCGTCTTCTGTGCAGCCGGCTCCGGACAGCGCCGTTCGCACGGATGGTAATCCCACATCGGCTGCAGCCAGAGAGGCTGCGCGCACCTCTCCAGCCTCGGATGGTGAGCAACCGAGGCCGCAAGATGGTGACGACGGCGCGGGGAATGCTTGCCGCACTCCGGGACCCCCTGACAGGGGACAGCGATCCTCCTTGACACGGAGCACGGACATGCTGCGCACCCCCGATCTGCTGTTCAGTGACAAGCTGTCATACTTCATGAAGTTGAAGCAGATCCCCACCTCGGGGGACACCGTCAGCCAATCCACAGCGCACCACCAGGTGGCCTCAAAGCGGAGGTGCCCAAACACCTCTGCGGATGATGCCCTCGGTAGCCCTGATGCAGCAAACCCATCGTTGCCCCTGCGGGGCCCATCTCTGCCCACCGCGCAGCACCCGGCGCCTGGCACTCCCTCTGCTCCGGGGCTGTTTGTGGCACCAGACTATGGCCTAGTGAGTGTCAATACGGAGCTCGACGGCTGCTGCAAGATGCTGGTGGTGATATGCTCCCGACTGCCCACCACGCAGCCTTGCATAAACCCTTCTTTGGCCAACGTGTCTGCGGCGAGGGGTGGGCCAGCTGCTGGAACCTCCCTGATGATGGGTAGGCGCGCCCTATACGAGAGCATGCTTCGGCTGGAGAGCAAGGGTGCCCAGATCGTGGAGCGCATGGGATGCCTGCGACACCACGCTGATGTTGTGTGTGCCATCCCTCACCGATCATGTGGGTACGTGGTGCGCTCTGGGAGTGCGGTCGTGGCTATGCAAGACGGCGGTGGCGTGGGGGGGGCAACCATGGGCATAAGCCAAGAGGCGCAGGAGCTCCTCAGGTGGTTGAGCGTGCACCACGATACTGCTGTGATGGTGCTCGAGGGCGCAGACGATGCGCAGTTTGTGCACCTGGCCCAGGACCTCGCGTGCTCCCTCGCAGCGTTTGCGGCATGCCTCGGCTTCACCTTGCAGCTCATGGTGTCCACCAGCGCGGCCGTGACGCAGGAGCAGATCCTTGGCAGCCTCAGCAGCATGTTGTCACTGTCATTCGCCTTTGATGGCGTGGTCCCTTCTGCATCTGCTGCGGGGGAGGCGCCGGACGATGCAGCCACTCCTCGGGGTCTACGGCTGATGTCAGAGACGCCGAACCCTGCGGAGCTGTGGCTCAACTCCTTCGTGGGTCTCACCCCGCTCGCTTCACATGCTCTCCTAGGCCTCGGCCTGCCGCTCCGCGCCTTGCTGCAGCTCCCCCCGGAGGCCCTTGCGGAGGCACTGCGCCGCCGCTGCTGCTATTCCATCTCGCCTGCAACCCTTCAGCTGTTCTACATGCAACTCTGCGGCGCAAACGACCCGGCAGTGTGGGCATCCATATCGAAGGACGCAGCGACCCTGCGACTCGAAGCGGCGGATGAGGCAAAGGCAGTGGTGCCCTTCACGCCACACCGCGTCGCCACAGACCCCAAATGGCGCACAGGCTCTGCCTATGGTGCATGGGAACAGTGTTGGTCTCCGGAGACTATACGCACCACGGAGCTGGATGCTGCTAGCGTGCCTTATGAGCAGCACGGTGCCCCACCTCAACAGCATGATCAGCATAGTGCCCCACCTCAACAGTATGAGCAGCAGCACGATTGCCCCACCTCAACAGCATGCTCAGCATGGTGCCCAGCGTCAACAGT
>LGRX02016658.1:0-17827 GCA_001247695.2 Cymbomonas tetramitiformis
GGGGAGGAGAAATAAATTGCGGGCCGAAGGCCCGCGGGGAGCTGGGAAAAAGGGGGACCGGGGGAGAGGGAAAATTGCGGGCCTAAGCCTCGCGGGGAGCCGGGGAAAAGGTGGAAGGGAGAGGGAAAATTGCGGGCCGAAGGCCCTTGGGGAGCTGGGAAAAAGGGTGAGGGAGGGGGAAGATTCGGTGGGCCGAAGGCCCGCGGGGAGCCGGGAGAAAGGGGGAAGGCAGGAAAATTGCGGGCCGAAGGCCCGCGGGGAGCTGGGAAAAAGGGGGAGAGAAGAGGGATTTAAAATAAAAATAAATAAATATATATATTGAAGCTCCGGAGAAGCCGCTTCGAAGTTGAGAGTGCCTGTTCACTGCGGCGCTAGAAAAAGTGTGGTAAAAGCGCAAAGATTTAAAGTCAAAAGAAACAAGCAAACATGCCTCCAAAAAACTGCGCTGAAAAAGGTAGAAAAGAGACAAGGTTAGAAAAGAGTTCATCGATGAACGCTTTTTAAAAAACACTGCTAAAGAAACAAGTGTTTTGACCGGTTTAAAGAAAAGTGTTCATCGATGAACGCTTTCTTTATTTTGTTGCTGAAGCTTGAGTTTTTTAAACTGTTTTTAAGAAAGCGTCCATCGATGAGCGCTTTTCTTAGTTTTCCTTGTATTTTTCTTAAAACTTTGCGCTTTGGAGTTGCAAAAGCTGCGATATTTCTGTGTGATTCAGCTTTTTTCTCAGGAAAAAAAATAGGGAAAGCAAGGAAAGCGTTCATCGATGGACGCTTTTCTTAAAAACAGTTTAAAATACTCAAGTTTCAGTAATAAAATAAAGAAAGAGTTCATCGATGAACGCTTTTCTTTAAACCGGTAAAAAAACCTGTTTCTTTAGCAGTGTTTTTTTAAAAGCGTTCATCGATGAACGCTTTTTAAAAACTCATCTCTTTTTACATCTGTTTCAGGACAGTTCTTGAAGAAGTGTCCTAAGGAAATCTGCAAGAGGTTTAAAAGGTTAAAGATCTCAGTGTTAAATATGTTTAAGAATGTCTTTGCGCAAGCATCCACTCAATTGCTTAAGCAAACTATACAACACCGCATTTGAAGTCAAAAAGAGCTTTACAATTATCTTTGCGCAAGCTTCTAAATCTGCTTAGTGAAGATGTTTGAGAATGTCTTTACGCAAAGATCTTTGCTTTAAAGATCTTTGCGCAAGCTTGGATCCACTTACTTTCATTTGCTTTTAAAGTATTGAACTTTGCGACACCGCAAAGTCTAAAGAAACTCTTCACAGACACCTTTGCGCAAGCTTTTAAATATTCTGCTTGCTAAAGATGTTTGAGAAAGTCTTTGCGCAAAGATCTTTGCTTCAAAGATCTTTTCGCAAGCTTCCACCAACTCTCAATTGCCTAAGCAAACTTTGCGACAAAGTCTAATGAGCTTTAATACCAACATCTTTCCACAAGCTTTTAGTTCTGCTTGTTAAATACTATGTTTAAGAATGACTTTGCGCAAGTTGCGTCCACCAACTCTCAATTGCTTAAGCAAACTATACGACACCGCAAAGTCAAAAAGAGCTTTACCTTTAATAATATCTTTGCGCAAGCTTTTAAATCTGCTTGGTGAAGATGTTTGAGAATGTCTTTACGCAAAGATCTTTGCTTTAAAGATCTTTGCGCTTCAAGCATCCACCAACTCTTATTTGCTTTTAAAGTATTGAACTTTGCGACACCGCAAAGTCTAAAGAGCTTTACAGTTATCTTTGCGCAAGCTTTTAAATATTCTGCTTGCTAAAGATGTTTGAGAAAGTCTTTGCGCAAAGATCTTTGCTTCAAAGATCTTTTCGCAAACATGAACCACCAACTCTGGATTGCTTAAGCAAACTTTGCGACACCGCAAAGTCTAAAGAGCGTTACAAACCTCTTTGCGCAAGCTTTAAAATCTGCTTGTTAAAGATGTTTGAAAAGTCTTTGCGCAAAGATCTTTGCTTCAAAGATCTTTGCTTCAAAGATCTTTGCTTCAAAGATCTTTGCTTCAAAGATCTTTGCTTCAAAGATCTTTGCTTCAAAAATCTTTGCAACTCGCAATTGCATTTAAAGCAAACTCTGCGAAACCTTAACAAAGAGCTTTGAGAGGATCTTTGAAGCGCTTCCCGAAGCTTCTAAGTCTGCTAAGTCCGCACTCTCACCTTCAAAGCGGCTTCTTAAGAGGTTCAGCTTTTCTTCTTCTCACGATTATATTCAAAATAAAAAATTCACAATTGCATATCCCCCCCTCCCCCCGAATTTTGCATTATCGCCTTCAAAGCGGTTTCTTAAGAGCTTCAACTTTTCTTCTTCTCACGATTATATTCAAAATTAAAAAAATCACAGTTGAATTTGCCCCGAATTTTGCACTCTCGCCTTCAAAGCCGCTTCTTAAAAAATTAAGGTTTTTTTTAACCAAAATTCCGAAAATTTTCGAAACTCCCGAAAGGCATGAAATTCATAAAAAAAACATAAAAAAATCGTTGGGGTTCATGGATGAACCCCAAAAAATACATTTCATGAAATCAGGCGTAAAAGGTATCATTTTGCCATCGATTCTCGGAAATCTTTTTGAAGCTCAAATATGCGGCAAATATTGTACAAGTTTAATTTAAAATTTATGTTTTCCTAGTACAAAAATCCCCAAAAATCTTCCTTAATTCAGGCTGAAAAAGATGATTTTTTTAGTGAAAATCAGGAATATTTCTTAAACCCTAAAACAACCGGAAAATTAAATAAAATTACATTCAACTCGGGAAAATCTTAAACCCTAGATTCGGTCAAATTTTCATTTTTTTCAGGGCCTCCCCTTGTAAAACTCCCCAACTCCCAAAAAGGCCTGAAATTCATATAAAACTAGAAAAAAATAAAAGGGGTTCATCGATGAACCCCCAAAAACATGTTTCATAAAAATCAGACGTTAAAAGTATCATTTTGCTACCGAGTTTCGAAAAAAAAATTGAAGCTTAAAAATGCATGTAATATTGTACAAGTTCAATTGAAAATTTATGTTTTCTTAACACAAAAAACCCCATAAACCTTCCTTAATTCAGGCTGAAAAAGATGATTTTTTTAGTGAAAATCAGGAATATTTCTTAAACCCTAAAACAACCGGAAAATTAAATAAAATTACATTCAACTCGGGAAAATCTTAAACCCTAGATTCGGTCAAATTTTCAATCTTTTCAGGGCCTCCCATTGTAAAACTCCCCAACTCCCAAAACTCCCAAACTCCCCAATTGCGTTTGGTGTGATGGATTATCCATCTTATATTAAGTCAAAAGGTATTAAATATGCTAACCAAAGGAGGAAATTATTCAAGTTAAGACACAATAAATTCAGAAATAAGATAGGTACAAATAGTTACTATGCTGATAAGTTGTTATGGTGATACCAAGTAATTATATCATAGTATTTATTGTTGTTATTAAGTATGCAAATATTGACATTTGGTAATATAATATTTGTTAAGGTTTACTTCAGCAATTTTACAACAAGTCAAACATATATATTGACACCGGGACGCACTCAAATAATAGGGCAATTGAAGCAGGGATTGAAACAGGGAGGACACGCAATGAAAGCAGGAATTAAAACAGGGATGCAGCAGTTAAAAAATAAAACTCTTTATTCTTGTAAAAATACAAATATTTCTGTTGCTGCTAACAATGGCAGGCTTCAAAACTTAAACTTTGTTTTGCTCACTGTCTAGCTGACTGCAGAGTAGTTTGTTGTTTTGTTCGGCCAATTTTAACTCTCTTTCGAGTATCTCGTTCTTACCTTTCAAACGGCCTAACTCCTGTTCAGTCTGTGAGTGCGATTCCGACTTCTCTTCCAACTTATGAAGTCTGTGCAAAATATCCGTGACTGTAGAACTTTTTGGTAACATATCTATAGCCCGATTTTGCAGCTTCAAACTTTTCTCAAAAGAGGTAAGTTTCTCTTGACCGTTGTTGATAATTGAGACAGTCTGAGTGACAGAATCCTGCAACGTGTCAATATTGCGATCTGTTTTAGCCATCTTAGCTGCGATTTTCTCAAAGCTTGTTCGGACATCGCTTTGGGTTGCAGCCATTTTGGCAGCGTTTTTTTGAAAAGCAATCTCGAGTGCTGCCACTGTTTCCTCCAACTTATTTACTTTTCCAATAACTTTGTCAACCCAATCAGCACCATGGGTGTCCCATGCGTGGTTAACATAACCTTTCAGCACCCCCCACACCGCGTCTTCGTCCATATATTCGTTTTCTAAATTCTCAACCCGCTTCTCAAGTCGGGGTGGCACTGCGAAACAAACTCAAACACCCAAAGTTTCTTCAGCCTCTTTTAGACACTTCTCGACTTCGGCATCGGTTTCGTCGTCAGAATAACTGAAACCGGCAGTGTCATCGGAAATGGGAGTTTTGGCAGGTAGCGGTTTTGCTGTGTCCGCAGGCATTAAAGGAGTGGAAGTTTCAACGACCGATGAAACAGGACTTCCGAATAAAGTTCTTGACTGCGAAGATACAGCCACTTGCGACCCAATGCTCACAGCGGATGCGAACTGTAACTGAAGTTTTTCAAAGTCTCGCTGAGTACTTTGTTCGCTGGTAGCCGCGTCAGTAATTGCCCCTTGCAACCTACATATCGTGGCCGCTTGGGACCGATGTTTTTTCTGAGACTGAACTTTTACGAAATTGGTATAGTGGGTTTGAGCGAAACCCAAAGCGATCTCCTGCAATTGTGTAGGGTGTTTGCGGTGTACAACAAGATCTGAAAAATATGAACCCAAATCGCTAACACAAGTGTACGTGTGTAGCTGTGCGAAACAACTGTCGCTCCCTCTCGTGCACGCTCCGTTTAAGCACGACTTGCCACACACATATTTGTTAAAGGGCATTCCCGGACTACTAAAGAATAATTCGGTGTTGATTGCGGGGCAAGGTGCTCCACATCCCCTTGCACAAAAAGTGGCCGGTTTCTGCGGAGGAACCTGGCTAGCTACGTCATATGGAATTGTGTTTTTGACGCCAGTGGGAACATTTACAATGAATTCAGACATACTTACTTGTGACTGTGTAGCGAGAAGGCTTGGACGTGTGTTCCGCGTTGGAGTGCGATGCGTAGCTCACTTGTCTGCTTAGTGAACGCTTCTCGTACCTCCGTTCAACGACAGATGACAGACAAATGACAGACACATGACAACCGTAAGACAGTCCTATGACAATACTATGTTCCATTATTAATATATCATAATAATCGTCAATTAAAAGTGTACCGTAAGATTGTCATGTGTATGTCATGCGTCGGTCATGCGTCTGTCATGTGTCTGTCATCTGTCGTTCAAGGGGGGCACGAGAAGCGTTCACTGAGCAGAGACTTGTCGTAGAAATAGCGTTAATAGGTTACACATTTCGCGCACCAACGGTAACTCATATGAATATGTTATTAAGAGAAGGGGGTGTCCTTCAGACGGCGACACTGGTTACACACGGTAATTTAGGGTTTAATTAAATTCAATTAAGAGAAGGGTGAACACAGTGCAAAGCGAACAAGCTAAATGGCAATCTTAATTGCCTTGCAATGTTGAGGCAATTTACAATAAGAAAACATATATGTACTATTACATTGCTATTAGATTGCTAGTGTCTTGCTATTATTGTTCTACCTATATCTATTCCTTTCTCGCTAACTTCGCTGCACGCCGCTCTTCTTTTGTAGCCCGATTTCGCATGCTTGTAGCTGTTGTAGGGGCGTCTTCTTCGGGATTTCTAGGAGGTAATATCACCTCGTTAGGATAGCGAGTCTTTTTGAAACCAATATATTCGACACAAGGTTCGCAGAGGGTCATCGCGGGGTCAGTGAAACCCGTAAGTTTAAACCGCCGCATTATTGGTTTCTCGTCCGATTCGTTCTCGCGGTGACACTCGCAGCATACTAAAGTTCTACACTCCCAGCATAGCCAAAGTGAATGGCGAAAACCGGTGCGATGACTCTCAATCGCGTGTTCGCAATGAGTATGTTCATCGGAGATACGTGCATACGCCCATTCGTCCAGCAACGGCTCGTATAAACTGTCCACTTCTTCCATATCAATAGTTTCTTCACGTGCAATTGCTTGTTGCTTGTTGCGAGGCATAGTTTTTTTTTTTTTGAAGGTTTGGGTTTCGGTTTGGGTTAAGGGTTTTGTTGAGGTTTATTTTTTATGGTTTGTTAAATTAAAAAGGTAAAGCTTTAGCACTAAAAGTTTTTGGGGGAAAATTACTGTTATTCTGTAACGGACTGTTAGGGAAATATAAACAAAATACGCACTGAAATTTACTTTGAATTTTCGATATTTTCTTTTGCTATTTCAAAGTATTTCTTATCAATTTCAATACCTATATAGTTTCTTTTGAGATTTTTACATGCCAAAGCTGAATTTCCAATACCCATACAACAATCTAATACATTATCGTAAGGATTTGAGTAAGATTTAATTATCCATTCAAATAAATCGTACGGTTTACTACAAGGATGTTTACTTTTGTAGTTTCCATTTGAAAATTTAATAACAATTCTTGGATACCTTTTTCCATCGTTACAAATTGTTGGTGTTCTATCGGTATAATGAGTGTATAATTCAGTCCGAGGACCTTGACCTTGTCGTATATAAGGTTTATGACCTTCAAGCATTATTGGATTAAATGTTGGTAAATGTTTATAAAATACATATATCATTTCATGACTTCTCAAAGGCATTTGATTTGCATGATAAAAGCCTAATGACATTGTTTTTTCATATACGATATCATACCGAAACATCTTCTTATTACTTTCAATAATGGTATGTCCAAATTTAGTGGTAGTAGTAAAAATGTAGGCTGAATGTCTTTTACCTATTTTCTTTAATTCAATCCATAATTTATCTAAATCGAAAGGAATTTTATCCCAAGAACAATTTGTCTGATTATATGGTAAATCACAAATGAAAAGGTCTATTGAATTTCTTGGTATGTTAGGGAAAATGTTGAAACAATCATCGTTATGCAAACTTATCATTACTCTAGTTTCTTTTTTTTAAAAAATGAATAAAATAAACATATATGAAAATATTAGAACTTTTTTGCGGAACAAAATCATTTTCAAAAGCATTAATTAAAATTTACCCAAGTTGTGAGATTATAACATTAGACATTCTTGAAAAATATAATCCAACCATACGATGTGATATTCTTCAATGGAACTATAAAAACACATATGTCCCAAAAACATTTGATATAATATGGGCAAGTCCACCGTGCACGGAGTATTCCAAAGCACACCGACGCAAACCAAGAAATTTGGTGTTAGCGGACACTATTGTGAAACGCACACTTGAAATTATTGATTTTTTTCAACCGACATATTGGTATATTGAAAACCCGGCTGACGGTGGATTGTTGCAACATAGAGAATTTATGAAACCTTTAGAAATATACAAACACACATGTTGTTATTGTAAATATGGATTTCAATATAGAAAAATGACAAACATATGGACGAACAAAGAACATCTAAATCTAGAAGTATGTAACAAATATACTCCGTGTGATATTAAACAACAATATGGCAAACACATGTATACCGCTCAACGCACACAATCATCAAATTCCAAAGACAATATAGGAATAAGTAATGCATATGTTATTCCAAAGTTGTTAATAATAGATTTAATCAAAGATTTGAATATCAAAAGAAACAATCAAAAATTGTTTTTGGAAAATAGTTTCTTTTAAAAAAATAATAAACAAACTATATTATATCTTTAATGAAAATTGTAAAGGTAAAAGATATGAATATAGATGTGCCAAATGGAAGTGCTTTCAATATCAAAACCGGACCGAACATGTTAAAAGCTCATCAAAATTCAATTTTTATAGGCAAAAGAGGAAGCGGAAAATCAGTTGCGGTGACTAATTATCTTAAAATGTTGAAAAAAGAAGGGTCATTACATCGAATATTTGTAATAAGTCCTACATTTAACTCAAACAAAAAATTAATGAAATCATTAGATATCGACTCCGAAGATGTGTATGAACCCGACGATGGTGCAAATGTTATCAATGATATTATTCAAAAAGCCGAAGAAGAAAGAGACACATATTTGAAATATCATGAAGACTTGAAAAAATGGAATTTGTTAATGGAAAAATTAAATAATAGAAATATCTTTATCGATGATATCGACCCAGAATTATTGTTAGAATTTTTGACATCAGACGGTTTCGAAAAGCCCGTTCACAAATACAAGGGTGAACGTCCTATATTGGCTGTTTTTGTTGATGATTGTCAATCAACGAATTTGTTTCGAACTCCAAAATTTCTCAATTTTATTACAAGACATCGACATATAGCTGATTTTGAAACCGGTGGGGCGTTAGGCGTATCATGCTTTATTTGCATTCAGAATTTTATGTCTCAATTTGGTGGTTGTCCAAGAGCCGTTAAGAACAATGCAACTTCTTTAGGAGTATTTAAAATGAAAGACAAAAAAGAATTACAAGAAATATTCGAATCATGTTCCGGAGAAATCGATGAAAAAACTTTCCATGATGTATATAATTATGCTACTGCAAATGAACCTCACTCATTTTTGTTAATTGATTTGCATAAGAAAGATAATCATCCATCGATGTTTCGAAAACGATATTCTGAATTCATAATTCCTGAAAAAATTAATCATAATTTATGAAGTTTTTTTTCCACCTAAAGACCATCATTACGTAAAGTAAAGAACAAAGAACAATTAATCATGCAAAAAGTTGATTTAAACCATCTTTCTACGTATATTGCAAGTATTCGTAAAGGAAGTTTACGAAAAAATCCTGAAACAATGAAAAAAATCGATTGGGTTTTTTTACAACTATAACATACCCGACATTTGTTCAATGGATGAAAACGATGGTTTTAAAAAGGAAATGAAAAAAATCAAAAATCTTTGTAAAAATAATAAAATTGAAGTTTTAGAAAGTAACAACCTTACACTTACAACAAAAAAAGGAGATGAAGTACATTGTTTTGTCGTTCAACCAATAGATGACGATAATACTCCATTTGCTGATGTTATAGCCTTATCTTTTGATGTAATGGTATCCGGTTATGCATATTTCTTTTTTAATAAAATGAATAGAGACAACATGTATAAATATATTACCTCTATTAAATAATTAACATTTATATTTAGAATTCCGGAAACAATGATTTGAATGTCTTATGAAAATGAGGGTCTAAATTCAAAACGTCATGATAAGTCGGAGGGACCGCGTTTGGCTTTTCTTCGGTTTTTGAAACTTTGTCTTTCTTTTTTGTTTTTTTAATAATTACTTGAGGTTGATGTTCATCGTCACTAGAACTACTTTCGGTATCAGATTCCACAACAATTATAGGCTTCTTTTTTGATTTTCTAACATATTTCTTGTCAATAATTTTGGGTTCTGATTTATTTTCTATTTTTTCAGTATTTTCAGGTTCTTTTATCGATGATTTAATTTTATTTTGTGCAGCCTCTAATTCTTTCTTATTTTCTATTTCCTTTGCAAGTTTGATATCCTTTTTCGCTTCAGAATTTCTTTTTCTTGTTTCCATAGCTTTCAGTCTTGCAACTTTTAATCGTTCTAAGGTTGTCTCATCAGTGATTTTTTCACCCTTTTTAAAACCCATATTAGAATACACAAGAAAATAATTTACTAATCATTACTAATGTTTTCTATTGATATATATTAGATAAAATATATATGTTAAAGATATATATACAATGTTTGAAATTAATACTTGCGACGTTTTTCAATTTGGTACAATCATTGTAGCTTTAATTCACGCTATAGGATATAATATGAGACGCTCAAGGTGTAAACAATTAGATTGTCTTTGTATCAAATGTGAAAGAGATATAATGAATTTAAAAGAATTGAGTATTGATAAAAATGTGTTAGAATCCGCTTAAAGATTATAAGTTCTATATTATAACAATGAGTGAAATTAATACACATTCTCCTAAGTATACGAAGGTTACTTCCAAGAATGGTAAAGTATACTATAAAAACCCCTTAGACATGAATAGAAGGGATAAAGGAAAATACTATCAAGCCAACAAACCATTGTTACAAAAGAATCTAACCTTAGACCGAATTTTAATAAATAAAAATGTCGGTGTTTCAACGATGGAAAAGCATGGTATTGATAAAGTAAAAATTGTTGAAATATTCTCCAATAAAATTAAAGAAAATCCTGAAGACTTTGAAAAATACATGGAAATTCAAAACAAATTTTTGGAAAGGTTAAATGTAACAAAATCCACCTAAAGAATTCGTTACTATTCCGTAATAAGAAATATATTGTATAATAATAATGCCACCTAAAAAGTCAAATGACAAAGATGGTAAAGATGATAAAGATGATAAAGGCAAAGCTCCATTGACTAAATCAAAGAGAACCAATCTTAAAAAAGTTAAAAACCATAGGGTTGGAATTTTAGGGGCATCAAGTTCAAGACAATTGACAAAGGAACAATGGATTAAATTAAATCAAATTGAAAATAAAAAAGTAAATAAGGAATTTACCAAAGAAAATAAAACACAAAAAATACAATCTGAAATTAAAGATTTTGAAACAAAAAATGAAAAAATACAAGACCTTGATTTGTTTACTCGACAAGAATATGAAGAACAATTTACGGATAAAGATGTTACAAAAGATTTTGTTGATAGAGGTGGAAATTCCGGAGTAAGCATGAAAATCAAATTTAATAGATTTATTAGTAAACCTTTAAAATATTGGATGAATTTGATTAATAAAAAAATAGACCAAGCTTCGGAAGATGTAAAACACTTTCAATTTGGTGTAAATTTCCAAGATGGTTCTTCAGAATTTTTGAGTGCAAAAAATGAAATGGAATTTTATAAAAAAAATTAGAAGGAATGATTCAGTCTGGAAATGATAGAGGGGCTGTGAATTTTATTACGATTTCACTTTTAAATTTTTAAAAAATAAATGGAAAAGGCCAACCATTGTCGGTGCCAAAATCTGTGGAAGAATTGAAACAAAAGAAAAGTTGCATTACAATTAAGGATGAACAATGTTTTGCTAAATCTTGCATTATTATGAATTACAAAGATAAAAAACACAATGAAGAAATAACATACAATATTTATAACAATGTTTGCAATAATAAGAAAAATCGTTTAACAAAAGAAGGTATAAATTTGATGCAAGAATTAGGATTTGATTCTCAAGACGGTATAGGATTTGATGACATTCATGTCTTTGAAGAAAAATTCAATAGAAATATTACAATTCATGGAATGACTGATTTAGGTTGTACAATTATGTACCCACCATCCAAGGAAGGTTTACCCGACAGACCTGAATGGAATTTTGTATATTACCATTTAAATTCAAGTATTGGACACTACGAACCAATAACGAAAATCGAAGCATTTTATGGAATAGCTGACCGGCCAAGATGTTTTAAATGTAAAAGTAAATTGTGTGATTTTTCTAAAAAAGGAATAAAACCATTTATTGATTGGAAGAAAGCCATACACTGTGAAGATTGTAATATAAAATTTCCAAATCAGAAATGTTATGATTTACACAAAAAAGGGACAGCTTGTCAACATTTCCATAGGTGCAAAGGTGAGTGTAAAAAGGTTTACGATATAAGAAAAGAACAAGAACACATTTGTGGACATGAATTTTGTCCAAATTGTAAACTATATTGTGACATGAGAGAGCATCAATGTTACATTACACCAAAGAAACCAAAAGATGTTGTTGATGAAAGTAAAATAGGATTTTTTGATTTTGAAGCATACAATGAAACAAAGCACGAAGTGAATCTGAGTGTGACACAATATTCTAATGGAGAGGAATTTATTCACAACAATATTGGAGAAGCTTGTAAATTTTTATTTTCAAACAAACATAAAGGGTTTACTTTTATAGCACATAATGGTAGTAAGTATGATTATGTACTTATCATACAAATACATAGACAATGACAACAATGGATGAAATTCCTGAAACGGTACAAAATGGTGGTAAAATAATGTATCTAAAATATCAAAACGTGACATTAATGGACAGCTACCTACATTTAACAAATCCATTAAGTAAATTCTCAGAAATATTTGATTTGAAAGGCGAAAAGAAGGGCTATTTTCCACACAAATTCAATACTCATGAAAATCAAAATTATGTAGGCGAAATTCCCGATATATCATTTTATGGTTATAATCAAATGAAAGAGGATAGCCGAAATGAATTTTTGGAGTGGCATGAACAAATGACAACCGATAAATATATATTTAATATGCAAAAAGAAATATTGGATTATTGTCAAAGTGATGTAAGGATATTACGATTAGGATGGATGAAATATAGAGAATTAATTTTGGATTTAACAAATAAAGAAATTGACCCAACAGCCTATTTAACTATTGCTTCTTTAACACAAACAATTCATAGATATTTACATATGCCCGAAAATTCCATAGCTATTCTAAATAGTGTCATTAGAGGGAAACAACAATCGAGAGTAGGTGACATTTGGTTGGAATATGTAAAACATACAAATAAAATTGATAATTTAATCAAAGAATATAAAATTCCTCATTTCCATTTTGGAAACAATGAAAGGCACAAATATGTCGATGGTTATGACCCTGAAACAAATACTATATATGAATTTCTTGGAGATTATTGGCATGGAAATCCAAAAACAAATGGTAAGAATATGTTTAGAAAGAATTATGCAACAAATAAAACATTTTATCAACTGTATGAAGAGACTAAAAAAAGATTGGAAAAAATTCGAAGTCTGGGATACAACATAGAAATTATGTGGGAAAGTGATTTTAAAGAATTACAAAAAAATGACCAAAATGTTAACGATTTCGTAAATAGTTATAACACACCTATCGTGTTCAGAGATGCATTATTTGGTGGGAGAACAGACCCTAAAAGATTGTATTATAAATGTAAAAAAGGAGAAACCATTAGGTATGTAGATTTCACAAGCTTGTATCCTTATGTCTTGAAATATTGTAAATTTCCATTAGGTCATCCTACAAAAATATATCAAGAAATTGATTTGAAAGGAGTCACTGATATTGAACAATTCTTTGGAGTTATAAAATGCACCATAATTCCACCAAATGATTTGGAAATGGCAGTATTACCATTGAGGACCTTGGGACAGTCTAAAATGGAGAAATTGACATCTCCTTTGACAAAAATGACTGGAACGTGGTGCACCGAAGAAGTAAAATTAGCTTTGAAAAAAGGATATACAATTGAAAAAATACATCAGATTGTCCACTGGGAAAATACATCTTATACTATTTTTGAAAGTTTTATTAATACTTTTTAAAAAATAAAACAAGAGGCAAACGATTATCCTGAGTGGGTACAAAGCGAAAAAGACAAAGATGTGTATATCAAAAAATATTTTGAAAAGGAAGGTATATTATTAGAAAAAGATAAAATAAATAAAAATGAAGGATTGAGAACCATTGCAAAATTATTTCTAAACAATCTGTGGGGAAGATATTGTTTAAAATCAGATAAAAGACAAAACAAATTCATGAATAGTGCTGAGGTGTATGATATTCTATCAGATTCAAGAAATGACAATGTTCTCATTCAGCCAATAAAAAACAAAAATGGTGATGTTAAATACCAAGTTGGTTTTAATTTATTAAGTGAATATTCTGAAACAAACTGTACCGTCAACGAAATTATTGGAGTATTTACAACGGCACACGCAAGAATTAAATTTCAATAGAAAAGAGTTATTTCCTATTTACGGCAAAGACCCTAACAAGAATTATGTTCAGGCTGATTTAGCATTTATTCCTGAATTCAAAAAACAAAATAGAGGTTACTCCGTTATATTGACGGCTATTAATATCAATACACGAAAGGCCTATGCATATCCATTAAAATAAAAAAACTGTTAAAGATAAAAATAACAAAAACATTGATTCTGCTGAAGGAATAATTCCTGCTTTTAAAAAGTTAATAAAAGATTCAAAAATGAATGTATTGACTACGGACAATGGTGTAGAATTTACAAATAAGTCTATGAAAAAATTATTGAAGGACAACAATATTGAGCATTATTTAAATGAAACTGAAGACCATACTACTATGGGTATGGTAGAAAGATTTAATAGAACATTAAAATTGAAATTCAAAAAAATAGAAGAAAGTAAAGACACCGTAAACTGGATTGATTATTTGGATTCTGTTGTCAAAAATTATAATAGTACACAAAATTCTGCAAATATCGATAAATCAACTCCTGATAATATGAACCTAACAAAGACCATCAGAAATATTTTGTTGAAAAGGAATAAATTGACTAAGCTTCTTGAAAAAATAGATATAAAACCGGGTGATAAAGTTAGGATTAAAATTAAAACTAAAACGTTTGATAAAGAATCTCAACGATGGTCGACAAAATATATATAAAGTAAAATCTATGAAAGGATTGAGTTATATTATCGAAGACGGTAAAGAAACTTTGGCACGTCGGTATAAACCACGCGAATTATTGGAAATTAAAGGTAACAATTCTAATAATAAGAAATCCACTGATGAACCTACAGTTTCTGAATTAGTTTCTAAACAAAATAAAAAAGAAAGAACTCTTAGGAAAGAAGGTGTCTCATCTTCTAATCGAATATCTAAAAGGACAAGAAGTCAAAATAAAAATAATAAAGATAATGAAACGGAAATTGATTTACGATGATTTTTATCGATTGTATTATATATATTGTTATGGTAAGAGCTAATCAAACACAAGCTCAACGAAGGCTGAATAATAATGTTTATTGTGGATATAAAGACCCTGCACCCTCAGGTCGTCCGCTTGGAAATAAAATTCAATGTAAAGCTCGTCATCAATTAAGGCGGTATGGAAGAATTTTAAGACCACCTCATCCTGCGGATAGACAACAAAATAGACGAAACAATTAATATATATGTAATATTATAAAATATATGAGAAAGATATTGACTGATGATATTGTCAAACAATATTGTCTAAACGAATTAGGCTTTAGAAATGCTGCATCTAATAAATCAATATTTCATGGATACTCTAAATTAGCTTCTAACAATTATGCTATGACCGCTCCTTCTCAAAATAGTGTTGAATTCTATACTTCTATTTCCCAAAGTCCTTTGATAAATTCAGTTGATTTTATTCGAAATTTAAAAGGAAGTGATGTCAATGTTTTTGTTTCGGGAAAATATACAAGAGCGGACAATTTACAAAGGCTTGCTGATTTAAGTGAATCTCCTGAAAAAATAGAAGAAGATTTAAGTGAATCTCCTGAAAAAATAGAAGAAGATTTAAGTGAATCTCCATTTCCTTTTCCATTTCCTGAAAAAGGTATTTCAACACCTGAAAATCAAGTTGAATCTGGACCTTCAAAAAGACCCATTATGAATCCTATGCATTATTCTACAATGTCCCCGTTAGGTAAACGATTATTCATATCGAATATGCAAAATCAACCTTATTCTCCAACGCAAAGCGGACTTGTAAATTTGCTACCTTTGATGGAAGATGACAATAATAATAATGATGTTCAAATTGTAGACATTCAAAGAAAAAACCCAACCAGTCCTAATCGTAATTTTTCACCGGCTAAAACACGCTCTCGAACATCTAATTGATGAAATAAAATATATATTATAATGTATACACATTTATGACTCGTGCTGAATGGAACGAAACATTAAAAAAATGTGCCAAAGAATATCATTCCAAAAAAGGCACGAAACCTCGTAAAAAATATTCCAAAAAGAAAAAGTTAATTAAATCTGCAAATATTCAATCACCACAAGTGACATCACGACCTATTGCAAATTTACCAACAAATAATAACAATCGAGGACCTGCAAGATTTCCTTTTAATTTAATTGTGTAAATTTCTTCGGTTTTTCAGGGGGACAAAAAACCTCGAAAAAATAAAATCCACTTAAAGAGTGTAACTCAGTAGTGTAAACAGAGCAAGATGAATACTATTGACAACAAACATTGTTGCATTTGTCTTGAGTCTTTTGAACACAAATCTTATGATACATTCAACTTTATTTGCCAAGTTTGCAACGAAGGTACAATATGTGATGAGTGTTCGAATGAAATGAAAGGTCAAACAGGTGATGGAGTTGTAGAATGTCCAATATGTCGTTCAGAAAATTGGAAATTTCAATTTAGCTCAGATGTAATGGAGTTGTATTTGTGTGACGAAGTAAATTTGGATGGTGGTTCCGAATGTCAAAGAATTCCGGCTTTGAATTTTATGAGAAAAGTATATCATGGTGAAGAAATATATAACTATATTGATGTAAATATAAGAAGGAGCTATAAAGATGAATGCAAATTTGTAATCGAACTTAGAAACTTTGATGCCTCTTTCTATTCAGAAATTAAGTTGTCATTTGAAGATACAAAATTGAAACAAATAAAAGAAGAAAAACTCTTAAAAAATAGAATTAAATGTATGCAAAAAGAATTTTTTGAAAATATGGACGAAAATTGTGTTCATATTCCTGCTTTAAATATAGCAAGAAAAAATAGAATTGGTGAGGATTGTTACAATTATTTAACAGTCAAAATATGTGATGATGGTAATATAACAATTTGTAATGTAGATAGTTCTATTCAAATGACAATGTTTAGTCAAGAAATGAATAATGAATATTGTAAAGAAATTTTAGAGTTAATAGGGCGTAGGTATTAAGGTATTGAATTATAAAGTATCAAAACTTCCATAAATGATTTAAGAACAATTAACATGTATATATATTGAGAACTTAATTAATTTACTTTTCATTTACTTACAATTTTTATCTTTTATATTTTATTTTTATTTTACATTTATTATTATTGTTTTTATTGTAGATTTTTTATTTATTTTTTATTGTATACACATTTAATCACGTAATTTATTCTCAATTTATTACGTAATTATTTCTTGTATTTATTATTTAGTTATTTTGTTTATATAAATGGTACGCTATAGTCGGTACTATACTACTTCGGTGGCCCTAAGGGGAGGGCGCGGGTGAGCACCTCGGTGTGCTCACCTCGTGGCGACACGCATGCAAGGGCGGACCTCCTTGCACGCGCGTGGCGATGCGTCCCGTCGAGACGGGTGCACTCGCCCGGAGCTTGGGGCTTGCCGGCCTCATCAGCACCCCGAGTGTGGGTGCCGCGCTCCGCGCTCGGCGGCGGGGCATGCATGCGCGGTGTGCTGCTCCCAGGCACGCGCATCAACCTCTGCAAGGAGGCCCGATGCGCCTGGACGTGGTGCACACGCTGCGCGCTACCCCCAGGCACCAAGCGTGCGTCTGGTGTGCCTGGCGGGGCAGCGGCGCGTCACGCAGCCCGAGACAGCACTGCGAGAGCTGCTGCCTCATGGCGGTGCGCCCGGCGCGCTCGCGGTGGCTGCCATCTGCCACTGGCGGCGCGCTCTCTCCCCCCCAAAAGAAAAGCGGTCCGCTCCCGGACGCTTCACTCTCGGCGGCCCTAAGGGGAGGGCGCGGGTGAGCACCTCGGTGTGCTCACCTCGTGGCGACACGCATGCAAGGGCGGACCTCCTTGCACGCGCGTGACGATGCGTCCCGTCGAGACGGGTGCACTCGCCCGGAGCTTGGGGCTCGCCGGCCTCATCAGCCCCCCGAGTGTGGGTGCCGCGCTCCGCGCTCGGCGGCGGGGCATGCGTGCGCGGTGTGCTGCTCCCAGGCACGCGCATCAACCTCTGCAAGGAGGCCCGATGCGCCCGGACGCGGTGCACACGCTGCGCGC
>LGRX02016659.1:0-10087 GCA_001247695.2 Cymbomonas tetramitiformis
CCGCCCTTCGCTGTGCCCCACACTTTGGCCACCCTTCACGGTGCCCCACACTTTGGCCGCCCTTCAGGGTGCCCCACACTTTGGGCGGTGTATCTCATATGGGGTGTCTCATGCAAGGCCGTGTCCTCGCCTTCCTCGGGCGCCACGCAGGAAGTTTTCAACACGAGGATGGTGATGGAGGAGGCGCGCCTGAAGATCATGAGCAAGGGCAAGGCCTTCAAGCCGCCCAGCCCTCCCCGCAAGCCTGTCATGCAGAGCCTGCTCACACCGGCAGAGCTCCATGACATGCACGCGGTAACTCCCTGGATGCGAATCCCTGCTTCTCATGACGTATCTTTTGGGACATTGCCCCCTCCTTGATGGCATCCAGGCTGCTGGAGGCGCCCCCTGTGTGGTGGGATCGAGGCTCTGGAGGCCTTGCTGTGGCTGCTTGGAGAGTGCTCCTGAGTGTGGTGCTTATAAACCGTTGTAATTATTTACATGGACAGCCATTGTGGACCATACATACGGGTCCATGCCTTCCACGATGGACATCTTGTCAGCCCATTCTAGTGCCTTGGCTGCGAGGGGGGCCTGCTGGCTTCAGTGCTATTGGCGGGAGCTCACTGCGCGTTACTGTTAGGCGGGTCCGTCCCGCGCTGCGCTTCACTGCTGGCCGTGCTGGGGAGAAGCACGCTGGAACGTGCTGCATGCTCCCTGAGGGCTTGGTTGTGTGCATGCCAGAGGGGCAAGGCCATACGCACTCGCAGAGAAGAGGATGCACAAGCAGAGATTGATCCTTTTTCATCCATCATGCAGGCATGCTTCTCTGCTTCTTGGTTCCTCTACCCTTGTGCCCACTCCTCAAGCCACCAGACTGTGACGCATATAGCGTATCCAGTACTGGGCGCACTTTGTTTGTTCTACGGACTCTTCAGCCCGGTGAAGAGCCCCAAGCGAATTGGAAGAAGATTGCGTGCAATGGATGTTCTGATATAATGCTTTGTTGCATCTCTGCTTGAAGATCCTCCGCCAAGTCCAGGAGGGTTTGCGACGCAGGAGCTGAACCGATTTAAGCTCACCGAAAAAGCAGAGGAGTTTGAAAAACGCGCGAAAGCATCTTCCAAAATAAAGAGGAAAACACTCGTAAGGAATGCAACAATGGCTACAGTACGTGCACCATCAGTTGAGGCAAACCCAAGCCCAATTGTTCAAGAACGAGCACGTAACCGACATACCTCAATGTTTCAATAACGCTGTTCAATTCCAATTCCACATGAATGATTCGGATGCAAGGAAATGAGAAATAAAAGTTTATCCGGCAGATTTACCTCCGGTTGCAAGCATAGAGACCGGTCATGTCCCAACTGCAAACCAAATTGGAATGTTCGAAGCTGTTGAGCTTGGCGAGCAACAGAGGTTGACTTTCGTGCAGTCCACTCATTCAACGAAGGTTGAACCGAAATGGCTTCATCGCCAAGTCGGCATCGGGCATGCGTAAAGAAAAAGAAAAAGAAAAAGAAAAAACCACGCCCGTCGGGCGTATGAGTAAATTAATTTCCCCGGCCCTACTCTGGGCCGGTCGGGCATGCGTATGTACCCCTAAGACCTCCTATAAGATATATTTGAGGGGATGGCGGTTGCTGGTGATGATAACTGTTGATTATGTGGCCGGTAGCTAGGCTTCATCGGGGGTTGCGAGAGAGAGGAGAGGGGCAAAGGTCTCAAGAAACAAACATAACCCAGTTTTCAAATTTTTTACACAATAAGAATGCCTAATCAGGAATCCTCATGGTACTGGCAAAATGGCTTGCCCCTCTACCGGTCGATGGAACAATACTTTGGCAAAATTTCGCCCATATGGTTCCTTATAAAATATGCTTGTGAAAAATAATTTAGCCGACCTAACCTAACTTGAATTCTTGGAACATGTGCGAAGTGTACATATGCACCACATAAAGAGCCGAGCTTTCGTAAGTTTCAGAAGCAGAGAACTTCAAGGTTTCATTTCTATGCGTCGATCAAACGATTCTCGATGCATGCGCTTTGTACGGGAGGAACGATGCGTCTGCTATATGCAGATTCGTTTCTCATCGCCAAACACACATCTGCCGCGCTGCATTGGTATTTTAGGGAGCCTTATTTGGAGTGACGATTGGTTATTTTGGGCTATCGGGCGCTGGATGACATGACATAACCTAGTGTTTTTTGTCTAAAACCTAGTGGGACTGGTACACTATTTCGGTTCGTGTGCCGCACACGTTCGATTGGAATACATATTCGATATCACTTAGACTAGACCTACGATGAAGCCCCAAGTGGGCCGATGGCAACCGCGATTGTTACTTATTACGGTAAGAAGTCGTAATGAAGCATTACGGTAGCGCGGTATTACAATTTCGTTGCTCGAGCCGATCCTGTAGAGCTCTAGTGCCCGTGTTAGCTCTACAACATCCCTACTTCGTGTGAGTGTGGGTTTACTTAGTTTAGTTTAGGATCAATTCTCCCGTGCTTGCAACGGGTCTTTGCCTGTGCCAGTGTGCCTCTCGGCGGCACGGGACAATGCATACTCTAGCATACTCCGGCCCTTCCGGGGCCGGAGAAGGTTGCTATGTTTCTGTGTCCATCTGACATCTGAACCCAGTGTTCTAAGGTCATCTGAGATTATCAACTGAAGCTTGGGGGCAGCTGCGGGTAGCTACGGGAGCTAAGTAAGATCCCACCCAGTCATTTCAACTGTTTATAAGGGGTTTATATCATTAATCAAAATCATTTGTTATCATACTGATACTCGATACTGCAAACTGCATACTCATACAGTAAAATGCGGTATATAAGAAGGCGGGCTATAAGAAACTAGCCGCTAGTTCCCCCCCCCATATTTTAAGAAGGTCGTTAGAAACTAGCCGCTAGGTTACCAACCGATTGGCAGCTCAATTATGCCGAATTAAGAAGTCTGGCACGCTAAAAAATAGCCACTCCTTTGTAATTTATACCCAAATTAAGAAGCTAGGGGGTTTGCATCCCACATATTGATTATAGCAAATAGTATATATGATCGACCAAAGTCTGAACAATGAGTTCAATGTGAGCTCATCTTGATGTGCTGTGTCACAGTAATTATATGTCCACAAACGGAGTACCGATCACTAGTGCTTACATACAATCATGCACATGCAGTTATCAAGCAAGGTTGATGGAGAGTGTGATATATATATATATATATATAATGCATATTGTATATCACACAGACCGAAGGAAAACGAAGCGTCCGGAGGCAGTCGAAAGGCGGGTGCAAACTCTAAGATGAGATAATAAAATACTTAGGCTGTTTTATTAGCGGGTCGGGAACTGCATAATGACAGATGCTGATGTGGCACCTCAGGGCGAGGGGTGAAATAGGAGACACTCTTCCCCACCTTATGGGGGGGTGAAAGTCACTGTCTCCATGAAAGGTGGCATATAAACGTGCTCGCGACACTTAAAAATAATGCGAGGAAAAATATTGCAACAGGTGAACAAGAAAGCTAGCTGCTGCACTAATTCCTACTGAGCCTTATAAGACTCCAACACGCCTGAAGGCAACCCAAGATCCGTCCGGCATAGCATTAATCTCGCCTGGCGCCACCGCCTGCGCACCAACGAACATATGTCTCCTCCAACAGGGTGTGACTCGCTACACGTTCCTCGGCCCGGTAGTACACTTGAAAGTTGTATCCTGAGTTGTTGCGCGGCAAAATCTCTTAGCCAAAGTGCCAAACTGCCACTTGCACACTTTGTGAGGCTCTGCGAGTTCGCAGCAATGTAAAACCTACTGTAGAAGTAAGAAACTCCGCGCTGGTGGGAGGGTCAAACATTTCCCCTCTCAGAAGAACCTGAGCGCAGGATCGATTTGCGAGCTATATCCGATGCGGTGCGGTTTTAAGAATCTCAACGCTGGAATCCGTATTTTCAAAGGACTCCGCGGATTGGCGTTAGGAACTCAAATCTGACACCCACCCAATAAGAAGCTAGCGGTTGGCCATTTTCGGCCCGTCTTATATACCGCGTTTTACTGTACTGTCACGGAGAGACTGACTTACCCCCCCCCACTGTAAGGTGGGGGGCCTGTCTCTTGCTGTCCCCCTTCGGAGAGTGTCATGGGGAGACAGACTTTCGCCCCCCCCATAAAATGGGGGTGACTGTCTCTTCCTGTGTCACCCCTCGCCGTGTAGTGTCACTTGCATCTTGCCTGCCGTCAGTTCCGTCCGATAATAAAACACCTAAGTTATTTTATTATCTCATCTTTTTGACTGCGAAACCCGTGTGAGCCACTGCTCAGCTTTCTTTGCCTGCGTTCATATATATATATTTACTATATATATATTTCACACTCCCCGTCAGGTTATGGGTTACCACTAGCTGGTGGTTTCTCACGTTCTTTTTAGCTTTCATTCAGATCCCGCGCAACGCGGTATACAGTGACGCAACGTCACTTCTCATCAAACCGGCCGGCAGTCACGTACCGTTCCTCCGCGCCCTCCCCCCCAAACGTGCTGCAACAGCATCCGCAGTTCTTTATTTGAGCGTAACGCCCAATCCTTGTCTTCGTGCGCAACGCACGCTTACGGCCACCATTTTCGACTACGTCTTCACAACGTCGCCCCTCGCGTCGTTGATCTTCATTTGAGCACCCTTGTCCTCTACACCTCCATCTTGACCCCGTGTGCCTCATCGACACCGGGAATTTCGTCGAGCACCCTGTCCTCGACCCAACATCTACGCGAGCACCTTTGTCCTCGACGATTTTACTTTGCGCTCTGGCCAGCAGCACCTCAACTGCAGCACAATTGGCTTGTCGCACGACGTTTTTGACGTCACCACCGTTTTCCCCGCGAAAATCTACCCCGATTTGACCCTTCCATCGCTGGATTCGGTTGATTTTTCAAAAAGTTATCTCTCCACTTGGGAACCCTATCTTTTGGTCCGCAGAATTCTGCAGCCTGCTGTCGGCCATGTTTGTTGAGCTCCAACGTGCTCGCATGGCCGCTGTTCGGGATGCCCTTGCGTCCCTTCGGGCGCATCGGCAGTTTTTTACCGCGGATTGTGGTCTGGTGGTGTCTGGTGGTGCTTATGCACCAGACACCAAAGTCGAGTCCATCGAACCCATCGTCGACATGAGCTTTGACCACTACGAGCTCACCCCGCAGCATCCTCCACTCTCCCCTCCACCCTGCGTGCCCTTTGGCCACTGCCTGGTGGTGTTTGGTGGTGCTGCAGCCATCATCCCGCCGCTCTTCCTCTCTGCTTTCGCGCTTGTGTGCGGCAGAGTGGAGGCACACCTCATCTTCCACCTTTGCCTCTCTCAGAGTGCCCGCGTTACCGCACGCGCTCTGGTGGTGCCGCCCACCCTCGCCCCGCACCGCGTGGGCGTTGGTTGACCGCATCTTGGCGGCGCTCGACTTCATCCACCATCGAGAACTACGCCGCCATCCACCCTCGACCGCTGGAGCCTAGGATTGCCGGCTGGCCTGCGGGAGTAGCTTATCCCCGCAGCACATGCATGGGCGTAAGCCCCTAGAGCACGCATCTAGAGACCAACGCAGGCGAAGCCGCACTAGTTGGGTTGAAAAAGACCCCTTTGGGTCTCACAAGATGTATGTTTCCTTAGGGTTTTGCCTTTGTGCTTGCCGTAGGATGTTAGGCCTGGCCTGGCAAGTTGGCATCGTGGCACCTCACACCTTCAGGGTGAGGTGGTGTCATGGGGAGACAGACTTTCGCCCCCCCCATAAAATGGGGGTGATTGTCTCTTCCTGTGTCACCCCTCGCCGTGTAGTGTCACTTGCATCTTGCCTGCCGTCAGTTCCGTCCGATAATAAAACACCTAAGTTATTTTATTATCTCATCTTGTTGACTGCGAAACCCGTGTGAGCCACTGCTCAGCTTTCTTTGCCTGCGTTCATATATATATATTTACTATATATATATTTCACACTCCCCGTCAGAGTGGTGTCACACGCAGCATCAGTCTCGGTAGCTCGGAACACACAGATGCATAAAACCCCTACAGTAAGTCTTTTATGTGATTATCTTAGTATTCCGAAAGCGAGTGTTCACTGACTGTGCATTCTGTGATAGATATATCTGCCTATATATATATATCCCCCACCAGCCCGAGAATCTCACTTCTCATCATACTGTCAACTTTCTACTTTGTACTGCTGTGTCACTCGACTGTGACACCCGCACCTGCACCCCTCGAAATCCCTCGTAGAGATAGGGGGGGAGTTCGTGATGGAAATTCCAACGTTTGGAAGAGGAAAAGGTGAAAGGTCATCCATCTCACGACAGAAAAACGCTCCGGCTGGAAACTTCACTCGAAACACCGCACCGGAACAATGTTGATATGGGAATGATTCGACACTGCTGCTGCATCTCGACAGTATAGAATCAGCGAGACACCTGTGTGCATTTGTATGCGTTCAAAGAAATTCCCCAGCATACTCGCATACTATACAATTGCACGTACCTTATTTCCCCAGTTCCGTTGCATACCTTGAGCATCTCACGACTTGCACACGCTCGCATACTTAAAGATTCGAACACGCACCTTAAAATACTTAAAACAAAGCTGGGTCATCGGATAAAGCATTCTCTTTTTTAAGGAGTTCTAAGCATCAGTGCGACAGTAACTTGCTTTTTAGGCTTGTACTGCCGCTCTTAAACAAATGCCCAGTCACTCTACCGCACTCCGCTCTTTCAAAGCCATCGTGCAGTGAGAGTCTCCTGTATTGACTGCTTTTTATTTTTTGCGCCTTCCGAAGCCAGCGACCAGCAGCATGCTTGGACGCTCAATGGAGCGAACTATAGGTGAGTGTACGTATATCCTGCTACTCGCCGTGTCAACTTGGTGAAGCCACCGTTTTTCTATTCGATGCTTCTGCGAGCTAACTTTTAAGGTTATGAAATGGTTAAACAGATTCTCTTCTAATCTTCCTTCTCGCAGGTGGCGCGCTTCTGATATTCGCACTTGCGGCTTTCTACTGGCAGACTCAGATGGTTAGTTCCCCCAACAGCACAAATGGGTATATTATTAACTAGTATCAATCCTCATTACCTATAATGAATAAATATTGGGGCTGCAGCGCTGTCCAGGTCGCTGAGATGTTGGGATCGAATGCTAAGATATGGTTAATCAACCGTTTAGGATGCTGACATGTGTCCATGCTCGGTACGAACTTTTTATTACTGGGGGCTGCTTGCGCCCTACAGTTGCACCTAAGCTCCCCGAAACCTTATCGACTTGGAGCCGATAACTTGGACCGGCTTCTCGAACTAGAGGCGGACCTGGCTGCGTTACGCGAGGCTAGAAAAGCAGAAAAGCTTGCTGCGGAATCGAGTGCTACGCCATCTGAGGTGACGAAGGCAATCCATCCACATAGCTGTGGTGTTTGCCATGCTCCTGCGGTTTTCTCGATGCTATGCTTTGACGTGAATCAGCTTGCTTTACCAAACAGACCGTGTGCGTCCTGTGAATGCCAATCGTTTCCTTTTTGCCTCCAACGTTGGAGTGTTCACGAAATGCTTACTACACTTTTGTATGGAGTGAATAACACGGCACTGGCAACCCTGAGCAGGAAGAGCCACCCCCAGCAGACCACAGTGCAGACCGCGATGAGCAACTGTCTCAACGAGAACTGCACCTCGCAAAACGCCACCCCGACCACGCGGAAGTGCGAGGAAGGATAGCCTTGATTCGGTCATCCCGAGCATCGGAATTGTAAGCCCCCCACCAAATAACTCATTTTGGCTCGATCGGGCCGCAGTCAGCCCGGCCATATCTTGTGTCCGCATTCTCACACGGTTCCGGTGATCTTGCAGTCATTCAGTAGCTCATGATCACCATCAAGGAATAGCACAGAAACAGACAATGGAGGTGCATCCCTTCCTGCCTTACGCCAGTTCCATCCTTTCTGTCGGATGAGCAGCGTTTGTGTGTGCTGACGCGTGACGGTCCTGACCCGAGCAGATGAGAGCGCACGTCAGCAAAGCGGGTGAGGAGGCAGCGCGTCGCAACATGACCGCGGCGAGCTGCTCTTGGAGGCAGACCACCGGCTGCCAACCGGATGGGAGCCGTGAGAAGGCAGCCGACCTCGGCTGCACCGCCATAGTCGGCCCGTCGGTGCACCCCCGTGTGCCCGAAACATGTGTATTGGTGCACAACGGCGACATTCCTGAGAAACGCGCAATCTGTTGATAACTACAGCTGCCTAAGAAACCCGACAGAGTCGCGCGACCTATGCGCTCCCAGTATATCTCCCGGATCATTCAGTTGTTTCGTAGCATCGCTTCGTCCATCCACGGTGGAAAGTTGTAGGGGGTTTCCGTGCCGAGAAACGGGGGGCCTATGCGCCGCGAGGTGATACCTATGGGGTGGAATCAGTGCCGACTGGGGGCCAGGAGGGCGCTGTCCAGTGCCATTGATGTTATAGCTCACCCAGGAGATAGTGTGGGTAAAGGCATCTTTGTGGCATCGCAACGTGTTGGCCGATTTCCTAAATCGGCAATCGGTGCCATCCGCAGGCCTCCGGATTCTGCGAGTGCTATGATGGCTTTGTAAAGGCGTCGAGTGCTTGCGGCCATGTTCCTCTGGTTTGCTCGAATGCCTGTATGGACTGTGTGGTTGAGACCCCGGCGAGGATGGTACGTACGGATCAGTCCTGCACCAACGTCGGCCTCAACAACGTTGCATTGACGAAAGGTGGTGTGCAGCCCGTGCCATGGACCGCAAAGATCATGGCCCCCATGTGGCTGTAAGCATCTCTTGATCTCAGGCTTGCGGAATCTGCGTATGTGTCAAAAGCTAATCGGTGAAATCTGAAACGCGGAAACAAAAGCTTTTGTGGCATTTGTGGGAGTGAGAGCTGGGATACAAGTTCTAACCGAGATGTGCAGTGAGATCTTGTTAAAGGTTGCTCCTTAGGTCTTTGCGAGAGAGTGCCTGGATATATAGATGTGTGAGACATATCCTCGTACATGAATACCCTACTCTACCCTGCTCTACCCCACCCTCCCTCTACCCGGCTCTGTTCTATCCCTACCTCTACCCTGCTCTACCCCACCCTCCCTCTACCCGGCTCTGTTATATCCCTACCTCTACCCTGCTCTACCCCACCCTCCCTCTACCCGGCTCTGTTCTATCCCTACCTCTATGCTCTCCTGCCCTATCCCTACCTCCATCCATATCCCTACCTCTACCCTGCCCTGCCCTACATCTGTCCTGGCCTACCCTACCCTGCCCTTCCTGCCGTGCCCTAGTCTACCCTGCCCTCCTACACTGCTCCATCCTATCGTGCCCTGACCCTACCCCACGTAGCCCTATCCTACGGTACCCTGCCCTGCCCTATCCTGCCATAGCCCTGCCCTAACCTACCCTATTATAACCTGTTCCGCCGGCACCAGCGAATGGGACCATGTGCTTAAACATTGGAATGAGCTCCCCTACAACAAGCAGAATCCGTTTCCAACGCGACCAATAAGAACAAAAGTGTACTATTTGCTTACGGAGCTGATCTAATGGATTGCCAGAAGAATGGGCATGGCACGTCATAGCACTCGCCTGAGTGCCATTTCCCCGGAATAGCAAGCATGACCTGTCATAACACGTCATAACACGTCATAACACTCGCCTGAGTGCCATTTTCCCGGAACAGCGAGCATGGCCTGTCATAACACGTCATAACACTCGCCTGAGTGCCATTTTCCCGGAACAGCGAGCATGACCTTTCATGGCACGTCATAACACTCGCCTGAGTACCATTCCCGGAACAGTGAGCATGACCTGTCATAACACGTCCCCCAACACTCGCCTGAGTGCCATTTCCCCGGAACAGTGAGCATGGCCTGTCATAGCACGTCATAACACTCGCTTGAGTGCCATTTCCCCGAACAGCGAGCATGACCTGTCATAACACGTCATAACACTCGCCTGAGTGCCATTTTACTGGAACAGCGAGCATGACCTGTCATGACACGTCATAACACTCGCCTGAGTGCCATTTTACTGGAACAGCGAGCATGACCTGTCATGACACGTCATAACACTCGCCTGAGTGCCATTTTACTGGAA
>LGRX02016660.1:0-17959 GCA_001247695.2 Cymbomonas tetramitiformis
TGGGAGTCCCGGTGCAGGCCCCTATGACAGACCCCTAGGACCAACACTGGACCGCTGACTGATCTATAGGTTCGTGCTATGACACACGCTGTGTCACAGGTAGGCTAGTATCCGAGACCGTTGCGAGACCGTTCCGGGTATATCTAGCTTAGGGTTTATTTATCTGACACAGTTTATCCACACAGTTCGGGACCCTCTGATATCTAGTGAACTAGGATATTCCGGTAGGTCGTGGCCCCATCCACGCTTTATTCCGCTTGCTAGTTTGGCCATGATTGGCTAAACGGCCGCTCGGAGAGGTGGTGCGCGTTTGCGCGTTTGGGCATCAGTGGGGATTATGAGATGAGCGGCTTGCGGTGAGCGGCTTTGAGCCGCAGCTATGGGGTGCCGGCTTGGATTGGGTTTCGTCGTCGCAATGTCCATTTGCGGTTTTCTGCACGCTCTGATCCCGCCTGCTACCGTATTTTGGGCTGGTGACCTTGGCACCTTTGACTTCGACGACATCTTCCTTCGCCCCTCGCTAGCATGGCTCGACCGCTCGTTCCGTATCTGTGACGTCGCATTTTCTCCGCGGCCCTACCCAAGCGTGCTGCAGCGTACCGCCTCCCCTCAGGCCTTTCTAGAGATGGGAGTCACAACGAGATCCAAGAAGTCCCTCACGAGGGACAGTGACATCGACGCCTCTTTGAGGTTAATCGACGGGGTGCGGAACACACCGACGGCGGCTACGCCTTTTGTTCCTACCCCCAACCCTGCGTCGAACGTAGACGAGGACGTGGCCGTCAGACGTTACCTGCAGGAGCAGTCCAAGCTCGTCGACGAGATCTACAAAGCGCGTCTCCATCGGGCTTGGGCCAAGAGTATCCGTGAGGATATTCTTGGTGACAAGAAGCATCATTTTCGCGGTACGGACGACGCTGGCCTTCTGTCCGACCTGGTGGTGCAGCTGCGTACGGAGTTTCAGTCGGCCGGGCTGGAGCTGTGTGCCTTTGACCTCGACGACCCTCTGGCTCCAGTGGTCGGCCGGGTGAATGGCCTCTTGTACGACGTTCTGGCTCTCGTGGTGGAGAAGCACAGCAACGCCTACGTCTGGCTCACTGGTACGGATTCTTCGACTGACCGAGATGGACGGCGAGCTCTCATCGACGTTATCAAGGGCTGTGTGCCGGTGGCACTACGGGAGTCGCAGCAGGAGGAGCACGCCGCGTTACGTTATCCCGCAAACGTTGACCCGCAGCCGATCTTGGCTAAGGAACAGCGTTTGGTGCGGGATAACAGGGCGTCTGACTGGACACCGACGGAGGCTACCAGAAAATTGAGCCTCTACACCCGCCTCGACCCGACCTTCTACGCTGCGGTGAAGGTCCGCTATCCCATGGCCGCTGACTTGGCTCAGGTGTCACTGGTTTCGCTCCGTGCCATGGTTGTGGAGATTTACCAGGCTTGGGCACAGACGGGCGGGGGGAAGGTGGCTTCGGGCGCGGACGGCGTCTCCGCGCACCTTTCCAGCAGCGAGTACGACGCCCTTCTTCAAAAGATCACGGAGCTCAAGGAGCTCGTGCAGCGGCAACACGGTGAGGCCGCTCCGGTTGTGCGACAACAACGGGAGCGGGTGCAGCAGCGGCAGCAGCAGCAGCGGGGGCAGCAGCCGCGAGGATTCCGTGTGGGGACCCACAAGGCCCCACCGGTGGGATTCGACCGCGACGATCAACGGGCCAAGCCGTTCTGCGGTAGGTGCAAGAAGGCGGGAAAAGGTGAGGCGTATCACTTTTACCGAGACTGCCCGTTGGGCGGGCGCCAACACCCGCCCACTTCTGCCGCGGCATTTTGCATTCCCATCGACGAGGAGGACGCAGAGGGGGTGCACGCGCTCGCCATGTGTGTATTGTTCCAGCAGGCGGCGGATGACGGGGCGGAGTCCTTCGCGCGTGCGGCAGCCGCGTACGGGCCGCCCGCGGTGCTTTGTGCGGGAGCGGTGGGCGGCATTGACGTGTCCGCCTACGGCTTCACCGTGGAGCAGCAGCCGGCTTCCGAGGGAGATGACATTCTCCGCCGGCTCGACGATCTTGCCGCGGAGGTTCACTCCGCGGCCAACCCGCAGGTGCATTACACCCACGCATCTTTCCCGCCTCCTGCCGGCATCGGGCAGGGGGCTTCGGCTCTGGTGTGCGGACCCGCCGCAGCGGTGGCCGCACCGGAGGAGCAGGTTCCGGCAGGTGGTGCGGCGGCATCGGCATCCGCCGTGCCGGCCCCTGCTATGCCTGTCTCGCAGGGAAAGGATGTGAAGCCCGCGCCACTTCAATCGGCGCGGGTGACCACCACAGCGGGCGCGGACGGTGAGTTCGCTGGGTTCGTTCAGACCGTGAACCACGCCGCCATCGGACAGGTTGATCTCGCGGGCTACGACACGGACGATTACGAGGACCTCACCGACGGCAGCTTCGTCGTGAAGCCGCGTGCTTCGACAATCTCGGCAGGTCACTCGTCGACGCCCGCAGCCCGAGCACCTCACTCTGGTGGTGCCCTGGGAGATTGGCATGACGGTGCTCCCCGCGGCCACGGCTGCGGAAAGCCTCCGTGGGGCTTCCCCGCCCACGCGGGCTTGTGGGGAATGCCCTTCCTTCTTTCCTTCATTCTCTTGATTTCTGTCATGGGAGTGGGAGCTGCCACCTATACGGTGGCCAACGACATCGACCCTGTGCAGGTATCGGGTCGGGCTGCGCCGCAGCCTGTGCTGTGCAGGGGAGGGGAGGCGCCGCTTGTCGCGGTGCCATGTGCTATTCCGCCTCGTCTCCACCGGCGGGTACAGAGGCGGCAGGGCCTCTATATGGCTCCGGTTCCGTGGCATCCCGGGCCGCCGCCGCCTGCCATGTTATTTGAGGGCGGTCCTCCGTTGTCGCCGGCATCGTCGTCGGATGACGAGGCCCCACCGTCGGGCGGCACTTAGCAGCACCCCGGTGCGGTGCAGCCTCCCGTGATCGACGAATCAGCAAATCCGACTCCGTCAAATTCTCTGGCGAATGATTTTCCAGTGACCGGCACCTTACACTTTGGCCGCCCTGTATTGCTCCGCCGTGCTACGGCGGGCTCCTACGGTGATCGATGTGGTGAAGCTGTTCCTCTGAGCTTTGACCCCGAGTAGTTATGCTTCTGGTTCTGGCAGTACACCACTTTCATGGTGGTGTGCTGAGATCTACTTTGACCTCAACACGGTCTTCAATTTGGTTTATGATTTTACTTTGACACCTTTGAATTCTTCGATCTGACTTACTGGCACAGAGCTTTTCAGTAGTTTAGCAGGGCTTGCATTGCCTGTATGCTTCTGCTCTTGTGCCGGCTAGGGGGTTTCAATTTGTGTATCAGAATTGCACAGTTGAATTAGCAGTTAGGTTTGTCACCCTAGCTCCTGCCCTAACTTATCTTGACATTCTGACTCTCCTAGCCAGTCACCACCCACAGTGCTGGGGTGGTGTGCTGGAATCTGTATAGGCAGCCCTGACTGGGAGTCCCGGTGCAGGCCCCTATGACAGACCCCTAGGACCAACACTGGACTGCTGACTGATCTATAGGTTCGTGCTGTGACACACGCTGTGTCACAGGTAGGCTAGTTTCCGAGACCGTTGCGAGACCGTTCCGGGTATATCTAGCTTAGGGTTTATTTATCTTGACACAGTTTATCCACACAGTTCGGGACCCTCTGATATCTAGTGAACTAGGATATTCCGGTAGCGCGCGTACCGGACCAAATATTGAGGAGTTGATCAGACCGGGTAAAGGATTATAAGTCCAATCCCGTTAAGCAGGGCCACTCCGTTTGCATTAAAAACAAGCCCCAAAAATCGGGCTCCCCGTTGCCGCCTATGATCCTCCAAAGTAGCTTAAGGAGGGGAATAATAATAATAAAACATTTACGCTAGCAAAAGGGACAAAGTCCTGAGAGTGCGGTAACCCTGCAAAGCAGGCTAGTGAAAACACTAGGGGCTACTCCCTCTACTATAGCGCGCCCACAAAGGGGCTCAACCCACTTTTCAGCAGGGTGACATCTAGAGAAAAAGCTAGGTGCTAAGCAAAAAACTCTAGAAGGTGGAGAAGCAGCCGTGGCCGGGTGAGTGGAGGGGTGGCTGAATCTGAGCGGCGGGGAGGGAAGTCGAAGAATTAAGGGGGTATTTGGAGACGTTGAGGAAGGGGGTCGGGGTGGGCGGGGGAGAGGGGGGTGGTGGGGGAGGGGAGGGGGGGGAGGGCCCCTCCCCTAGAGGACGGGGAGCCACCTTATATTGCAAGACTTTTGAAAATTACTGCAAAAGGGTTTGAAGAAAGTCGTTTGATTGCTGCACAGCTTCTGTTTCTGTCATGGTCTCACTGCTCGAGATGTCAACTGTATGCGGGTCAGTGTTTAAGGTGGTGGGGGTGTTTAACAGAAACACGTCTCGCCTATTTCTGGTGTGTTGCCTACAAAGGGGAGGAAGGGTTGGGTGCACTATATATAACTGTGGAAACATGTACCCAAGGGTTTTCGTCGATCAGTCATATATATAAGGCCGAGAATCGTGCGATTATAAATCGTTAAATCGTGGGATCATCGTTCGCAAAGAACGACGGCTAGCGCAAATAATCCGTAACGTAGACTTCGGATGCTTTAAATCGTCACTCTGACGCACGATCCGTGTGGATCAATCAGTAATTCAGCGTCAATCTGCATCACGAAACGCAATTCATTGAACCTTGAAACGTCACTCTGAAATACGATACGATTTCCAGAAAGGTGGGCTACATCCTAAGAACTGTAAGGTGAGGGACTAAAGTGGACTCAGTTCCCCCCAATAACCTAAAAACACCATGAGGGACGCCTCAAATCGGTGTAAGAAGACTGGTACCAGCAAGAAGCGACAACAACAAAGACATCATAGACATATACAAAGGTATGCCCGTTGTGAGGTCACAACTCTTTTAAGAGGGGAGATCTGTCAGGGTCATGACCAGGGCTCTATATCGGTTTGGTTTTTCGGTATCGATACAATCCGATATCCGAAAAACGGTATCGATAATCGGCACAATCGATAAATAATCGATTACTTGGACATTTATATGTAATTTGTTATAAATTAGATATGGAACACCAAAACCTGCACAATCGATAGTTAGACATTGCAATCCGATAATCGGCGATAAATACGATATATCGATAGTATCGGTTATCGGAAATATCGATATAGAGCCTTGGTCATGACCGATGACATATGTGTCATACATGTCATACGTGTCATACCTGTCAGACATGTCATACCATGTCATGTCATGTCATGTCGGTCGTGTCATATATTATTATGACAGTCGTCGGTACGGTCGACCATGACTGTACCTGTCGTCAGATGATAATGTCACATCATCTGTCATTATTCAAAGAAAGACTTGAATGACCCTGTCATCGAGAGTTCGTATGTCGAACTCGAAGATGGCAAAGCAAGATACATCTTGAACATCAAGAACCATCTTGGCTTTAAGCATGTGCGGAACACGCATGCACAGTATGAACGAACTATTCGTTATCACAATACTGGTCGTTCAACCTACGTCTCGGGTTCACAACCCAATGGCGGTACTATCTATGATGATAGGAGACGTATGGTATAAGATGAGGAAGCGTTGGGCTTCAAGCAGATCTTCACTCAGAGACTGCACTCATCACCCGCTATTTCTTACACTCGCGTTGCTGTCCAACTTCGCAGTGTTAACTTGTATATTGATAATATATTCACGGCCTGTTTTATCTCGCCGTATCACTAGATATACCCAGAACGGTCTCGGACGGTCTCGGAGTCTAGCCTACCTGTGACACCGCGTGTGTCACAGTACGAACCTACAGATCAGTCAGCAGTCCAGTGTTGGTCCTAGGGATCTGTCATAGGGGCCTGACCGGGACTCCCAGTCAGGGCTGCCTATACAGATTTCAGCATCTTGTCCCCCCCACTGTAAGGGGGGGGCACAGTGGGTCTCCTGTCTGTCACCCCTCAGCCCGAGATGTCACCAGTGTCCGTTGTCACAGTTAGCCGTGTGCCCGCCATAAAACACTCACCTAAGTATTTTATATCATCTTAGTATCCGAGAACACCTGCCCCTGCGAGACTGTTCTGCTTCCACGCACCCGACATATATATATCCCATGCATATATATCTTACTGTTTATCCCCTTCTAACTACCATCGTTTCACTGGCTCACCCCCATTTTCCACTGTTTTCATTGGCCCCCCCGGGACCGTGATTTCCTATAACGATTTCGAGGTCCCAAATGTTGGACGATTATTTGCTTTTTGGCATTTCACAAATAATGACTTCGCATGACCTCGCATGACATCGCCGGATGACAGTCGCGACAGGAGCCAATGAAATCGCTGCGATCAACACATTTGCTTTCCCAAGTTTCGGTGTAGCACAAGAATGCCGATTGGACCCGACGGCGCGACGGCGTTTGGACGCGCCACCCACGCCATGGGGGTTTGACGCCGCGCCAGCGCTTTGGCGCGGGGTAAAAAATTCAGCGCCGCGCCAGCGTTTCGGCGCGCTGGCGCCACCTCTCAGAACCCGCGCCACGCTGGCGCCCGGCACGATACGCTACGATGTCGCGCCACGCTGCAATCTGGCGGAAGACCATGCGATGGATTCTCAATGTCAAACACTCAAACTGACGTGCGCAGCTCAAAGGCATTTGTCGCAAGAAATTCGCAGCTCTATTACATGGATTCTCATACTTCGGCGGCCGGACACCCCGCTGGACAGCAGAGCAGTAGACAAGTGTATTTTTATTCGAACACATGCATATTTCCGTGTTTGAATGTAATATGCACTGTCCTTGATACGTATCCAGCTTCGTCTCTGGTCAGATGTTGCTTTTCGAAAAGTGCTTATAAGCGTTGTCTATCAAAGACATTTTTATTCCTCCAACAACCGACCTTCACAGCGAGCTGCCACTTGCCTCGCTCTCGGCCTCTCAAGGTGCAAACATGGCTGACACACCGGCCAGCAAATCTCTGCAGAAAGGCCTTTCCACTTTTTTTCCCGGGGGAGAAACGTTCAAAATGGGCGATCAGGTGCGCTGGTGTAAGGTCGTCAGAGCACCTGCGGAAAATCACGACCACGCACTCCCTTCTTATGGATACTTGTTGTGCCCTGTTTTCACACACTGAATTGAATACGCATCGCAGGTTGACATCTTCGTTGGCCGTGTCAAGCTGGGTCGTGCTGAGGTCGTCGCGTTTGATGAGTTGCATGGCAAAGCTCTCAACGGCGACATAGGCCTTGGGAACTATCAGCCCTCCCTTGAAGCCGATAGCTTCCTCGTACCTGCTGCTATGTACCTTCCTGGAGATGAATCGGTGTCCGAGGCTAACAAGTCCGTCGTAGCTGCTTTCGTTGGAAGTCATTTTTTCCCGCGCCAGCGCGACGGCGCGAGGTTAGAATTTTGACGCCACGCCGGCGCGTGGTGCGAGCGCAAAAAAGCTCGCGCCACGCCAGCGTTTCAGCGCGCTGGCGCCAACCCCCAAAACTCGCGCCACGCCGTCACGAAACCCAAAAACTGAATCGGCATCCTTGGTGTAGCACAGGCCTCAGTCCTCGTGAGTTCCGATGGATAACTCGAACAGGTGCAGCTGCACCACTTAATGATTTCTTGGACCGTCACGGCGTGGACATGGCCCTGGCGTGGTAATCTGACCGTCATATGATCTGTACGAATCCTGCGGCCCCGAGCATGGTACCAATTCTTTACAGTTGAGTCTCGGATATAAGCTGGCGTCGTAATCTGACCGTCATATGATCTGTACGAATCCTGCGGCCCCGAGCATGGTACCCGGTACCAATTCTTTACAGTTGAGTCTCGGGTATAAGGTTATAGCGTGGCATGTTGCTGTTGGGAAGCAAAAAGCGAAGCACTGTCGCGCACATGATCCTGCGGTCAGATGGCCTAGTGGAGATCTCTTTATGAGATCAACAGTGCCTAGTACACATAGAGATCGAAACGGTTGCGGTTGGGGTTGCGGTTGCGGTTTTTCACGGTTTCGTGACACAAGTATGCTCGACATGTTTCTTTCATCGGAAGCCTACCTCAATGGGAATGCTCAGCACTCCGGTTTCCGCTCACTCAAGCTAGAAGCTTCAGGAAGTGTACTTCTGGAACAGAACATCGGAACACCAATGGAGACGACCATGAATGGAGGTTTGATGAATGAAAGCTCCTTGTTCTCGACTCAACAAACTTATACAAATGGGTCAGCTGCGATAGTGCCCGTCTCTGGTTCGTATCCTTCCACATGTTTGTTTTACTCCGACTCGCTGCGAGGGTTACCTTCAACGACAATATTTCCTCCTAAGGGTTTTTTTTGCCGTGATAATATTTTGCCATCGTTCCTCAAACTACTTTCTTAGTCGCACGATTGGTTCCCCGTTCCGTTTAGCAGTGGTTGTGCCTTTTCGTGTGAATGTGGGTTAAGCGCGGTCATTTCGATCCGTTGATGGTCGTGGCAAGCACATTTCGAGGCAACGGCCTTCTTTTTGTTCCAACCATAGTATGTGTTCGTTCACTGTTGTTGTTCGGGCCTTGATAAGCCTAGTATGATTCGGGTCGCCGTTTACACCGTTCTGTTGTCGTCCAGCCCATCTTACGTGAGCGCCGTGCGTTTGGTTATTGCTGCATGCGCACACTGCGAGACTCGTAATACGTGAAAGAAGAACGTGAGGTTGTACCCAGTTTATCTGTTTTCTTGTTTTCACGGAAAGACAACCCTCGCGTTTTCCGTTTTACTTGCAGACAAGCAACAGTCTATTGCACAGAAGAACCTGGATTCTGCAGCGATGCCTGCACCAGATACCTTGACTTTGGAGCATCTTTCGACTGTGGACGTTAAGCAGGTATTGCAGTCGTGAGGTTTATTAGTATTCAACATTGAGTTTGGCTGGCAGTATTCATCACTAAGTTTGGATTCTGTGTTTGTCAGCTTTTGCACCTCAGGGGCTTAAGCACGTACGGTGACCGTGCATCTCTTTTGATTCGGCTTCGCCAGCGTATGGTCGAGGTATAAAGCCTGGAATGCGAGCGTATGGAACTTTCAGCTTTTTGCGCTTAAACGGTCCACTGCATAGAGTGCTTCTGAAACTTATCCTTGAATTCGTGCTGGGCTCTTGACTACTCGGCGTCAAGTCCGTTTTTTTTTTTTTTTTGCCTTGTTCCCTCTCGTGTTTGAAGTATTCAGCTGCGACTTTCTCTGTCAGTCAGTATCTGTCTCACTATTCCGTCTGCACCTACCAGGAGCTTCCGACAGAAGCGGTTTGGGCAGCTGCGCGCGGTGTGAGCCAACGTCGTGGAGCCTCTGTCGTTGTGTACGAGGTTCGTTCGGCAACTTGCCTGGATATTTGATAGTTGGCTTTTGGATTCGTGAAAATCAAGGTGGATCATGTGTAAGCGGAACTCTCGCGTGTAGACGCTTAGGGATTCGTCCTCGACAGTTGTGTCCCTAGTTTGTTGGCAGAACTGATGGCAGTAAGGATATATTCTATCATGTGGTGCTGATAACTGGAATTCGTATCTCTCCAGGGATGCATATATCAGTTTGGTGGCATTGACACCAACCACACTGACTACAACACTCTCCACAAGTAAGTGTGCCCTTAGAAAGTCGTTCGTTGCGTGCAAACAGTTTCCTTAGTTGCCTGCGCGACCTTGCAGATGGAGTCAAAACTCCGCCGGCTTCGAGATCATCCAGGCCAAGGGCAAGCTCCCGAAGCCTAGGTGCCTGCCCCCTTCCCCTTACCCCCGACGCCCCAGTTGCCAGTTTTCGTGTGTCAGGTCGTCCTGCCTTGTAGCTGGTTTTGTTGAAGAAAAAAACTGAATGGATCTTGGAGTATCAGGTGGACTCACGTAGCTTTGGTCCATGACCACTATATGTACGTGTTTGGCGGCTTTTACGGTTATGCTGGAAAAGCGAAGCCCACCGGGTACGCAGTGGGTCGTCCCAAACGCCATGGGTTGGCTGCAGAGCATTAGGAGGAAAGGAGGGCTTGAATGTGATTGTAGGTGCCTTACAGACACTTTCCTTCTTGAAGGCTGATGCTGTTTGTAGGCGCTTGAATGACCTTTGGAGGTTCGACTTCACGACTGGTTGGTGGAACGAAGTCGGCGGGATGGGTGCTTCACCTTCACCAAGGTATCGTGTTCTCCGTATGCCTTTTGCGCTTCTCTGTCAAACCTGTGGATATGAAACTGGAAGTGCTGTCACAAAGAATGATGTATCGAAGTTCTTGTTCTGTTTTTTGGATTCCACTTGGGCAGTCGTTGTCCGACCTATGTTTCGTGCATAATCGCTCTTGTGAGGTGCACCGCACGTCTGCAGTCGTTGATGCACGATTGGGTGAGTTTGCCTTGCACAGATCGCATCAGTCTTTCACTCTGGTCGGAAGGGACCGTGCTATTTTATTTGGAGGTGTGAGCGAAGAGGTGAGTCTATGCAGAATTCGCAAGAAGTAGAACCGTGCCTTATCTGCTCTTTGTATGAGGACGGTGGGTGGCACATTACTCGCCGACAGTGAGGGCTAAGGAAAACTCGTCTCCCTTCGATACGCCGTTGTAGCAAGCATGCTTTGACACCAATCAAATTTTTAATTGTTTCTCCGGAATCTGAGGTCAGATCGGTACGGAATGAATTACATCTCTGCGATAAGGGACCGGAGCTGCGACAGTGATGTGCGGAAAAATTAAATGCTTAAACCTTCTTTTGATTTTTCAACCTATTCAGACGAGTCTAAAAAAGGCCACTCGTTTATCGCACCTGGGATATCTTTTGCTCTGCACTGAACCGTGCAACAACCTTTCCCTGCGCAGGAGGTCCGGGTTGGAGGGTTTTCTATCTTTGACACTGAGTCCACCGTAGTGTAAGCAGCACCCGCCCACCTCTTGGAATTAACCCTGTTCTGGAAGACGCTTTTGTTTCCCCCCCCCCAGAACCACTCTATAAGTGGAACGGAGTGCTTCGGAATATTTATGCAGGTACGAGACAGTGCACATGAACGATGTATATATGTTCGACTTCAAGGCGCTGACCTGGTAAGATCTCAAGAATCGCTTCTTCGACCACAGCTGCATCCTTCAGCCTTTTGTGGGTTTATGGCTGGAGGTAACTATAGGTACATAGGCAGGCAAGTTGCTGTGAGGTCAGTCTGACTATTCTTTTTATCCGTGATCGCAGGCACTTAATACAGACCACTGGCCCTCGTCCATTCGGTGGGTTGCGCGCTGTTGGTACGGTGAGTCGCAGCAGTTGGTGATTTGAGTGTTGCCTGCCAAGACGGTTCATATTGGGATGCTCCGCCTGCTGGGAATTCACGTCATACTCGTCGTTGTGCAGGTATCTGACGATTTCCTTTTTACCTTGGGCTGGAGGCAGTCCGGTCAAAAGGTGCGTGTAGAACTTTTTGCACTCAGTCAGAAACTCTGCAAGCCCTGGTTGGCCAGCAGGGTTCTAATATCTTAGTCCACCTCTATATGAATGTGTGAATATGACGTTGTATATCCTGGAATCTATGAGCTGCACTTTACGGCTTGCATCGGATGCTTTGCCACTGAAGTCACTTAGACGGCTCGCGTCATCCTGTCTGATGCCAGTGTGATAGCTGCGCACGATTGCTTGCCGATTCCAGGTTGATGAGGTGCGATGCGGGCTTTTGGGTCCAGAGCACCTCGAACACGCCGGTAGGATCTACTGACTTCGATGGCGAGGAATCCGAGAGTATAGCGTATACTTTTGAGATGTGGAAACTTTCTATCCCTCGTCTTGGAGACGAAGGCGACATTCAGCAGGTACTGTTTCTTTTTGTTTTGCGCGTGGTCTTCTAGCAGGTGTTATCTACACGCGCTGGCGCTGAGATGCAACAAAACTTTATACGCAAGATCACTCAGAGAATGCCGTGCATTGACATGGGGACGCTTCTTGCCGGCTGAGTTGGTAAGGAGGACGTCGCCTTGCGCCACGGGTCGGGTTCAGTGGGAGGAGGTCCATGCTCGCGGCAACTCCCCAACTCCAAGGGACAACTACAGTGCCTGTAAGGTTGGAGACAACTGGATCGTTCACGGCGGACGTGACGTGTATGGAGAAATCAAGGTGTTCTTTGAGTCTTCTTGCCCACACTTCGAACGAGGCTCTTGCATTTTCAGACCGCTTTCTCTAAGGATATTATCCCGCGGTGTGAATAGCTCTCTTTTGGATTAGAACTGAAAGTGGCGGCAGCACTTCCTTTTGGTCTCTTATGGTGCAGGCTTGTGCCTGATGGGAGGGGTCAGCGTGATCACTTTCGTTCCACAAGGTGGAGCTTGCTTCTTTCGCAACGTTTTCTGGGTCTGTGCTTCTTCCGGGAAAGCCCTACTGTGGCACAGGACGACTGGACAGTCTTTGTACGCGCAGTGCAAGCGCAGGTATTCCAGGGGTTGCGTCTTGGACCACTTACAACGTTGCATTCCTCGGTGCGCAGTGTGACACCTTCGAATACAGCTTCACCACTGGAGTCTGGGACAGACTTCATGCGAAAGGCATTCCTGGTGTCGTGCCAGATGTGCGCTACTTGCACAAGGTAAGTGGGCAAGCCAGCCAGTGCCTTCCGCACCTTAAGGAGCCCCCTGCTACGTGATGTAGCACACAGCGCAGGGGGTTGTCTGGTGCACCGAGTCGCGCCCAAATCAAGTGAGAATTCTGCGCGCCCTCACTAAATCTATGGGACCAGTGCAAACGCTTGCCTGTTGGCACAACTGGACGTTTCCGAGTATGCGAAGCCAGATGCTGATGTGCTGCTTTCCTTTCTGCTGTGTTTACAGGCGGTGGCTTACGAGAAGTCAATGTTTGTTGTTGGAGGTTGTAGCAAGTATGCTGTGAACCACAACCTGCTGGTACAGGTGTGTTGATGCATCCGCGGGCACCAGTGATTCAAGTCATATACTTTTGCGATAGGCATTGTGTGAACTGTACGTACTGGTACAGGTGTTCTGCTGTCGAGCTACACCTCCTGGCGCACCCAAAACTATTTCCTAATGCAACCTGTGTGTATGTGTTGGCGGGGGACTGGTGATCGACACCCACTTTTTTGGGGTACTGGCATCTCGTTGTTAACGGGGACGGCCACTGGAATGATTTGGATGATGGGATGTGGCTGTCCCTATGGTACCCTTCTGGCGGGTACTGCCTCTTTGAGTGCGTCGGGGATTCGTCTACGGCTCGCTTTTTGGGAGTGTCTTGGATTCGTCTGACGCTAGCTCCCTCTCCGTGTACAGTGCTCCTGGTTATTACACATGCCGGGGGACTTGTGTTCTTTGACCTCGATATGAGTACTGGCGGATCGCTGTGAACGGGGACGGCCGCCGGGTGGAAGTGGGTTTTGGGAGGCGGTTATCCCTGTGGTGCCATTCTGGCGGGCACTGCCTCTTGGAGAGCTCGGTAGATTCGTCTGTCGTGCTGCGAGGAGAGGCAGAAGGTGGTGATGTACACCTTCTGTGTTTTCCCTTGAATTTTGTGGGGAGCACTTAGGTGCCCGCATGTTTCCTTTTTTTGACATGGGGTGTCCATGCTGTGTGGTGTGACTACATTCATGTCATAACCATGGACCAACAGGTCCCATCCATCGACCGGGAGCCACTGGGGGGCATGCCAGCAGGGTCCGCTTACTCCGTAACCCAGAGACCAACAGTTGTTTAGCGACGATCGGTCACATCATATCATCTTTCCATGCTGCTTTGCATTTGGGTTGCGAATATGTATGCGTTTGTGGTATCTTGTCACGGCCCCGCCGTGCTCTTGATTTGCTTCTCACATCCACTGGGATGATGGTGGGTTGGCTTTTGCTGGCCGATCTCATGCCGTTCAGTATGTGTTGGCAGAGATGTTCTGCGGTGGAGCAACTCTTCCTGTCACGCCCGATGCCCCCCTCTGAGGGATCGGGGCCCAAGAAGGACATCAACCGGAGACTGGAAGATTCGCAGAAGGTGAGCCGGAAATACTATTTTGCTTTCGGAAAGCTGCAGCAAGCGCAGTGACACACGTTCTGGGGAGGACGCCTTGTTACAGCTTGGCAGCAAAGTTGGCGCTGTGCAGAAACTCAAGGAGGTGTGACCCGCGACTTGCACTTTCCCTGACACTTTCTGCCTTCGCCAAGAGAAGGAAGTTTGGGCGTGCTGCTGTTCAGGGCGTCTGAGAGATTTAAACGGCAATGTCTCTTCGCTCACTCTTCCTACTTAGTTTTTTTCCACTACCCCCCACCCCCCACGTTCTAATGTACCAGTAGCCCTCCCTTCGTACTGTCCGAGACCTCGACGGTCAGTAGATGCTTACCGAGGTCCGACAACGTATTGTGCTGGCTTGTCACAGGCTTTTGGTGCAAAGCCGATCACCAACTCCGGAATGGGCGGTCCCCCACCGACCTCGGCCGTCAGCGACGTGGCACTCATTTGCAACGGAATGCGAATCCATGCGCACAGGGTACCGACTTACCACACGACTTTCTGCATGCCCAAGCTCTGGATTCGAGCACCCTTCATGTCCTTTTCTTCCTGGGACGATGCGTGATCTGTACTTGTTGAAGGGAAGCGCCGAAGTTATCACTTGCTTGCTAAAGTCAGTGCCATAAGAACTGCACGTACGTGTGAGAGAAGTGCTTGGCCGTAACAAATTTTACGGTGTGCTTGTTACTCACGAGTCTGTTGATGTCTTGGCAGGCCGTTGCATCCTGGCACTATTTGTTTTGCCTGATAAACTCACTTGAGGCTCATTGTTATGCTATTGCAGTCTGTCTTGTGTAACCAGTCCACAAGATTCAAAGCTCTGCTCGACGCAAGCCCTAAAGAGGTAACGGTGCCATATTTCCTAACGGAAATCTTGCTTCGATATGCAGATTTGAACCTTTCTGAAAGTCCTTGCAGTGCCCGCGCCGTCTCAGACGAGAACTTCCACCCACTCAAGGCCTGCTTTGCCCATTTGCTCCTGACGGGAAAGAGAGGCACAACTGCTAGCTCATTCTCTCGCGGATCCCTATCACTTCTTCCCATTGGGCCTGACTCAACTGCGGGCTGTTGGTGGGAACAGGTGGCGCTTACCGAGCATCCTTTTGTCCACCTCTCCAAGGTGACATACCTGCTTCCTCTTCTCGCCATCTTCCAGGTACTTTATGCAGCTTACATCAACCTCGTGTTCGCCTTCATGGGTATCTTCGGCAAGGGTACTCAGCACCTCCCCCAGGCACCTCTGAACGACCCATCCCAGTTCCAAAAAATTCGGTCAGTCTGTTGTGTTGCACTGGTTTTTGCGGATCGAGCTGAACGCAAAGGTATTCCTGCTCTAGGGCGTTGAAAGTCTGTTGGCGTGAGGCGGAATGCTGTCCTTCGAGGTCATCCCTTTGCTAGGGAGGAGGACGGCTGTCTTCTAAAGACCCCGTTCCCCAGGCGGTTGGGATTTCAACTTCCTGATCTTTCACTTTATACCGCAAAGGGGGTGGGAGGCTGTCACCCTCAGCCACCATCCTTCCTGGGCCTCTCTTTGTGCAAGGGAGCTTGGAGGCATACTGTGTATTGAACTTGGCACAAAGAGTTCCCATGCTTGAACAACGAGCAAGATATATTGTTGCACCCCCGTTCTTTCCCCGTGTTCTAAGTCCTCCCCGAGGGCGAGGGCCAGGCTGTAGGCGATCCTCTTGTCACTGCACTCGGTGGCATCCCCTGCCCTCGGCGGGGAGCATTCTGCGCAGTTCTTTTAGTTCATCTCATTTTCCTCTTCCTCATCCCCGCCGGCAATGCTTGCTGCGCACACTCAATGGGCCTGTAGGCGGCAGGCCACCAGTGCACCTCCCTCTGGGGCCTGACTGTAGGTATGTATGCACTGTAGCGTACCTGGCAGTGATGTGTGCCTATGGGCTACTTGCTGGACGTGCCCGCGCTTGGGGCACCCAGGACAGGCTGATGGATGTGACCCTGATGTTGACGTGTTATGAGGATTTTCCTGTGTCAACTTGACCTGTGGACGAACACGTTCAGTGCAGCACTGGATGAGCTCTCAGCGGACTACACTTTCATCTTTGACTAGATGCGTGTATGGTCTCTTGTCGCGGACCGCCCTGTTCCTGCATACTTCTCTCATCCACTAGGGTGGCAGTGGGTTAGCTTAAGATGACGCACCTCCACCTGTTGAGTGAGGATGCCATGGAATCTCCTTTACTTTCGGTTTCTACCTGCACTCACATGAATCCTGCAATGTAGCACTGGCTGAGCTCCCAGCAGTGCCATACTGGCTTGTGTGGCCAGGATGCGTGTGTGCGCGAATGGGTTGTGTGGCCAGGATGCGTGTGTGCGCGAATGGGTTGTGTGGCCAGGATGCGTGTGTGCGCGAATGGGTTGTGTGGCCAGGATGCGTGTGTGCGCGAATGGGTTGTGTGGCCAGGATGCGTGTGTGCGCGAATGGGTTGTGTGGCCAGGATGTGTGTGTGCGCGAATGGGTTGTGGACTCGCTTTAGTGAGGATGCGTGTGTGCGCGAATGGGTTGTGGACTCGCTTTAGTGAGGATGCGTGTGTGCGCGCTTTAGTGAGGATGCGTGTTGTGGGTTGTGGACTCGCTTTAGTGAGGATGCGTGTGTGCGCGAATGGGTTGTGGACTCGCTTTAGTGAGGATGCGTGTGTGCGCGAATGGGTTGTGGACTCGCTTTAGTGAGGATGCGTGTGTGGCGTTGCCTTGCACCGATTCCTTTAGCACGCCGTAGCGACAGAAGCTCAGCTGCACTGTGTACCCGCACCAGGGATCAAAGGATTCAGCACACACTTCGGAACACTTGTCCGGATTCTCCGGAGCTCACTAGTGAAGAATGGGACCCCCGTATGTGTGTGGCTCATCACTGGCGTTGCACTCACTGACCAACATTTCCCATCCATCGACTGTGAGCCATACGGGAGGATGCCAGCAGGGTTTGCTCACTCGGACACCACGGGAGTGACGCTTGTGTTTGGCAATGATTGGCACAGTCCATCATCTATGCAGCTTTGCATTTGGTTTGTGGTGGGTCGGCGTCGGTCATTCCTGAATGCTTCTTACATCCACTGGCATGGTGGTGGGCTGGCTTCTGCCAGCGGGCCTCATGCCGCTCAGCGTGTGTGGTGTTTTGTCACGGCCCTGCCCTGTTATTGGGTGCAGCTGTGAAGTTACTTACTCCTCTCATCCACTAGGGTGCCAGTGGGCTAGCTTTGGTTGGCATGCCTTGCGATGTTTGGTGAGTGTACGCAAATATGCTTCCAACCCCAATAGGAGAAGCGGCGGCACTCACAGTGGTGATTCATGACCTCTTGACTGTCAGGTTTTGGGGCTGCAGAGCCGGCGGCTCAGCGGTAGGATGCTGAGTTGTGCGCATATTACCTCTCAAGGCGTGTTGCGGTGAAGTGGCTCGTGGGATGGATACATGACATCTGGTCCCGTGTTGAACAGGTGGCGTCCGCATCATCAGAGTGCGAGATGTGCCATACAATGTGCTGCTCGTGATGCTCCAGTACATGTACAACTGTCTAGAGGAGATCGATGAGGAGTTGCTAGTAGACGTTTTCAAGGTGTGTGGTCTGAGCGGTGTGGCCCAAGCTGGACTCAAGGAGAAGGCGGAGAGCGGACCTCTGCGTTGGCAGCAGCTTGGCCGCTTGAAGGGGGGTGTGCATGCTGCCACGTCATCCTGCCTGATTGCCCACCCTGACAGGGTTGCGGGCTGATGCCGATGGCAGGCAGGAGATAAGTATGGAATTATGTCACTGAAGCTGGACTGCCTGCACCATATGATCGACATGGTTGACATCTCCAACAGTAAGCAACCCGCGCAGCTCGTGGCCTCTTAGCTCGACTGCTGTCTGCTCTGGGTGTCTCAGGCAGTGCATGGTGTTCACCCTATCTGTGTTTGTGTTGTCTCGACTGTT
>LGRX02016661.1:0-14428 GCA_001247695.2 Cymbomonas tetramitiformis
TATAGACACGGGTGCCAGTGTAAATGTTTAAGAAATAAAAAGCATTCACAATATTGGTATGGGGGACAGAGCTTGACAATCGTATACGATTGTGAGAACCGTAGGCGTCGTGCGGAGGACGCACTCCGAGTGCTGACTGATGCGCCGACCAGCACTCCGAGAATACCCCAAAAACATTAATATATTCCTTAAGTAAAAAATTTAAATTTTCTTAAGTATGGGGAAACGCAGGCGTCGACGCGGGCCGACGCGTTACACGCCTTAAGTATGGGCTTAAGTATGGTAGCCCTAATTTGCGAAATGTTAGAATGTTAAGAATGTTTTGGCCCCCGGCCGTCCACAATTTGGGCCGTCCACATGTGGACGGCCCAAATCGTGGACGGCCGCCCGAGGGCCGGGGCCCAAACAGTGGCCCAATACCTACACTCTGCCATGACGCGTGGGTGGCGTCGTGGTACATACACGCGACTGTTGTGGCACTGTCATCGTTAGCGTCTGGCGATCGTGAGATCGAACATTCGACTGTATCGCCCATTGGGATTCGAGCTTTGCTGCTGCTGCTGCTGATTAAGGTAAGTAAGGTAAGGTACTAGGCCCGGTCGATCTTAAATTAAGATCTCCACTAGGCGCATCTGACGGTGGATGGGATTATCTATGCGATGTTAACATGGATATCGCCATTACATCATCTGACCGCAGGATCATGTGCGCGACAGTGCTTTGCTTTTTGCTTCCCATCATGCCATGCCATAACGCGTGGGTGGCGTCGCGATAAATGTACGCGACTGCAGTGGCACTGTCATCGTTGGGTTCTGGCGATCGTGAGATCGAAAATTCGACTGCGTCGCCCGTTGGGATTCGAGCTTTGCTGCTGCTGCTGCTGCTGCTGCTGCTGCTGCTGCTGATTGACTATGTACTAGGCCCGGTCGATCTTAAATTAAGATCTCCACTAGGCGCATCTGACGGTCGATGGGATTATTTATCTTGCCGACGTGGCGCACTCGAGAGATCCGAACATGAACATCGAGTCTGCCATTCCATTAATGATTTGACATTTCTCGATCCTCGCGTCTGCTATGCAATGTTAAAGCGATTCTATCTGATTTCCGAACATCGCGTCGGCCATGCGATGTTTAAATCATTTTCGCCATTACATCATCTGACCGTAGGATCATGTGCGCGACAGTGCTTTGCTTTTTGCTTCCCAACATGCCATGCCATAACGCGTGGGTGGCGTCGCGGTACATACACGCGACTGCACTGGCACTGTCATCGTTGGCGTCTGGCGATCGTGAGATGTAACATTCGACTGCGTCGCCCGTTAAGATTCGAGCTTTGCTGCTGCTGCTGCTGATTAAGGTAAGGTAAGGTAAGGTAAGGTAAGGTAAGGTAATTTGGTTTGGGTGAAGATTATAAAGGTCACTAGGCCCGGTCGATCTTAAATTAAGATCTCCACTAGGCGCATCTGACGGTCGATGGGATTATTTATCTTGCTGACGTGGCGCACACGAGAGATCCGAACATGAACATCGAGTCTGCCAGTCCATTAATGATTTGACATTTCTCGATCCTCGCGTCTACTATGCAATGTAAAAGTGAATCTATCTGATTTCCGAACATCGCGTCGGCCATGCGATGTTCAAATAATTTTCGCCATTACACTATCTGGCCGTAGGATCATGTGCGCGACAGTGCTTTGCTTTTTGCTTCCCAGCATGCCATGCCATAACGCGTGGGTGGCGTCGCGATATATGTACGCGACTGCAGTGGCACTGTCATCGTTGGCGTCTAATGATCGTGCGATCGAAAATTCGACTGTATCGCCCGTTGGGATTCGAGCTTTGCTGCTGCTGTTGCTGCTGCTGCTGCTGCTGCTGCTGCTGATTGACTAAGGTACTAGGCCCGGTCGATCTTAAATTAAGATCTCCACTAGGCGCATCTGACGGTGGATGGGATTATTTATCTTGTCGACGTGGCGCACTCGAGTGATCCGAACATGAACATCGAGTCTGCCATTCCATTAATGATTTGACATTTCTCAATCCTCGCGTCTGCTATGCAATGTAAAAGCGAATCTATCTGATTTCCGAACATCGCGTCGGCCATGCGATGTTCAAATAATTTTCGCCATTACACTATCTGGCCGTAGGATCATGTGCGCGACAGTGCTTTGCTTTTTGCTTCCCAGCATGCCATGCCATAACGCGTGGGTGGCGTCGCGATAAATGTACGCGACTGCAGTGGCATTGTCATCGTTGGCGTCTGGCGATCGTGAGATCGGAAATTCGACTGCGTCGCCCGTTGGGATTCGAGCTTTGCTGCTGCTGCTGCTGCTGCTGCTGCTGCTGCTGCTGCTGATTGACTATGTAAGTAAGTAAGTAAGGTAATTTACTTGGTGCCAAGATTATAAAGGTCAGAGGTATTTGGTTTGGGTGAAGATTATAAAGGTCAGAGGTAGGTAATTTACTTGATGCCAAGACGATAAAGGTCAGATGTCTAGGCGCTGTCGATCACAAATATGCGATCTCCACTAGGCGTCGATCTTTTTGGACAGCACCATTAATTACCATGCGATCTTAACATGGATATCGCCATTACATCATATGACCGCAGGATCATGTGCGCGACAGTGCTTTGCTTTTTGCTTCCCAGCATGCCATGCCATAACGCGTGGGTGGCGTCGTGGTACATACACGCGACTGTTGTGGCACTGTCATCGTTAGCGTCTGGCGATCGTGCGATGGAACATTCGACTGTATCGCCCGTTGGGATTCGAGCTTTGCTGCTGCTGCTGCTGATTAAGGTAAGGTAATTTGGTTTGGGTGAAGATTATAAAGGTCAGAGGTCTAGGCGCTGTCGATCACAAATATGCGATCTCCACTAGGCGTCAATATTTTTGGACAGCGCGATTAATCACCATGCGATGTTAACATGGATATCGCCATTACATCATATGACCGCAGGATCATGTGCGCGACAGTGCTTTGCTTTTTGCTTCCCATCATGCCATGCCATAACGCGTGGGTGGCGTCGCGATAAATGTACGCGACTGCAGTGGCACTGTCATCGTTGGCGTCTGGCGATCGTGAGATCGTTAATTCGACTGCGTCGCCCGTTGGGATTCGAGCTTTGCTGCTGCTGCTGCTGCTGCATGTAATACACTAGGCGCTGTCGATCACAAATATGCGATCTCCACTAGGCGTCGATCTATTTGGACAGCGCGATTAATTACCATGCGATGTTAACATGGATATCGCCATTACATCATCTGACCGCAGGATCATGTGCGCGACAGTGCTTTGCTTTTTGCTTCCCAGCATGTCATGCCATAACGCGTGGGTGGCGTCGCGATAAATGTACGCGACTGCAGTGGCACTGTCATCGTTGGCGTCTGGCGATCGTGAGATCGATAATTCGACTGCGTCGCCCGTTGAGATTCGAGCTTTGCTACTGCTGCTGCTGCTGCATGTAATACACTAGGCGCTGTCGATCACAAATATGCGATCTCCACTAGGCCTCGATCTTTTTGGACAGCGCGATTAATCACCATGCGATGTTAACATGGATATCGCCATTACACCATATGACCGCAGGATCATGTGCGCGACAGTGCTTTGCTTTTTGCTTCCCAGCATGCCATGCCATAACGCGTGGGTGGCGTCGCGATAAATGATGTACGCGACTGCAGTGGCACTGTCATCGTTGGCGTCTGGCGATCGTGAGATCGAAAATTCGACTGCGTCGTACCGTCGTTCGTTGGGATTCGAGCTTTGCTGCTGCTGCTGCTGCTGCTGAATGACCATCTCCGTTCGCTTTCCTCATACATAGCAAATAAAGAAAAAGGCGAACGGCGATGGTCATTCAGATGACCCATAACTAAATTCATAACACGTACAGCGAACGGAGATGAAAATTTGGTTTGGGTGAAGATCATAAAGGTCAGAGGTAGGTAATTTGGTTTGGGTGAAGATTATAAAGGTCAGAGGTCTAGGCCCGGTCGATCTCAAAGATGAGATCTCCACTAGGCCATCCGACAATTCAATCGGTTCAACATATTGTTCATTAGTGATTGGTTGGGCGGTTGTTATGCACGGCGGTATGATTTGCAATGTGAGACATTATATGTGTTATATGGTTAGATATGATATATTATGTCGACGGCGTACATGTAGTATACGCTAGTTACAAATAGAGGATGGCGGAGCAAGGTTTGGATGTCCAATATGATTACCAAGGCGACATAGCTAGTTACTATAATGATACGTTACTTTCTAGTGCAAACTTTTCCCTAGCGTTCGCGTGTTGGTTGCGCTTGGTGGCGGTGTATGGATGATGATATATCCCTTTCGTTCAGGTATTCATTAGTTATCGGTTGGGCGGTTGTTATGTATGTACGGCGATATGATTTGGGATGTGAGATATTAAATGTGTTATATAGCTAGATATGATATATGGTGGCGGCGTACATGTAATGTAAGCTAGTTGCAAATATTGAATGGCGGAGCAAGGTTTGGCTATCCAATATGATTATCAGGGACACAAATAGTTACTATGATTACTTATTTTCTAGTACGAACGTTTTCTTAGCTTTCGCACGTTGCTTACGCTTGGCAATTGTAGTGTAGATACACGTGTAGTCGAATAAGCAAACACTATGCATACATATCTTACATACTATTTAGCATTTGCACATGCATGACATCGAAAACAATCTGTTGAATGTGCAGAATGTAAATGCTCACGCACCGATCAATACATCAACATCGCGGCGCGCTGCGCGCAATTAGCGCGAACTGCATAATCAATACTAAGATTGCCTAATTGATGAGACATGTCTGCAACAAATCGTGAAGAATATATGGAGCGTTATACATGTTGATGTGGATAATGTTGATGTCAACAACCTCTTGGAGTGTTAGCCGAAGTCTGAGCAAGCAATATATGACCCTCGTAGCAGACTTACTTTTCTGCTACGCATGTATGGCGATGTCCGTCAGCTTGTGGCAATTGCTTAGGTGGGGGCGAACATCATGTGAAAAATAATGGAGGCTCACTATACATGAGTTGGTGGTGCACATGCCCATTTTGCATACATGTGATACACATGCTCACTCTCTTTCACACACACACACAATCATGGCTGAATGCTTTGATCCCCGGTGTGGGTACATAGTGCAATTGATCTTCTGCGGCTACGGTGTGCCAAAGGAGTCGGTCCAAGGAAAAACCACACTCATGCACGCGCATAATTACATACTTGCACACGCATCCAAACACAACTCATACACACACACACACACACACGCACACTCGCGACTGCAAGCGCACGCGCACACACACATTCTTGCCACTTTAACAATCGATATGCATGTCGCATGTAGCATGCACACGTTGCCCGCTGACAAAAGCAGACCCACCATCAATCCAGTGGATGTGAGAAACATGCTTGTGGGAATAGATCAGGGCATGACTATATACCGCACCCACACATCCTAGCCAAAAAAGAAAGTGTGCAGCCACGTTGGAAGCTCAGCCAGTGTTACACTCAAGTATATTATGAAAATATCACACGTTGGTGCTCGAGCGCACACCGTGAAATTCGAGAGGGAAATCGGCTGCATTGAAGTCCCCATATATATATATACACAACGTTGTATATATATATATGTATATATACGTCTAGCTTTGATTGGCATGCGCATTAGCTCGTTCACTTTATTATGTGTGTGTATGTGTGTGTCGCGCACGCGTGCATGTGTGCTTAGTGCGTGTGCGTGTGTGCATCAACGGGCGTATGCACTCACAACGCACTCGCTTATATTCATCAATAATTTTGAGCACAAGCCGAGACAGTGACTAAGGTGGTGCTTGAGGCGAGCACTGCATAATCTGATGTCCATTGATACCCCTTGCACATGCATAGAATTATTGTGCCCATCTTGAGCTGGCATTTGTGTTTTAGGACGAATAGCAAAGGGGGGCACGTTTGTAGCACTGTGGCATCTAGCACGCATGGCATACTACTATGATCATCATATTAGTACTTTAAATTTTGACAATGTGAAAATCTCATTATGACTGCATGCTGCACAAACTGTGCGCAAATAGGCTGATTCGTATATCGAATGCAATCTTTAACAATTACCCTTGCGAATAAAAAATATCACATTATGCTAAGACGCAAATGATTGGCTGTGTATGCGGATTATTATATGATTGTGCATGCGTAATTGTGTATCCAGCCGGAAAACGTGCGAATAAAGCAATATTTACTGATGCAGCACGCCGGGGATCGAACCCAGACCAAGAACTTGTGCGAGTCTCGTGGACATCGTCCTCCTTCATCATCCGATAAACGCATCAACGTGCATGTGCAGGGCGTGATATATATGATGCTCTTCGTGGTGTGTAACTTAGTGCTTAGTGTTGAGTATGTGATGTGTGTGTGTGCGTGTGTTCGTGTGTGAGAGAGAAGCAAGAGCTACTTTGCTTCCATGATTTGGCACATATATTGATGTGCCCGTAGTGCATTCCTGTGTGAATGGTGGGTGTTGGTAATGCATGCGTGTGAATATCCAACATGTAACCATCGGAATGATACCTGACTGCGGCTACATGCATACACTACTTGCTCGTTATAATTCATCGTTCGACTGAGTGACATTTGCAATTCCCACTCGCGGCTGGCGCGAGCCTATGCATGGTTGGCTGCCTTCACGTGTGGCGATATTAATGGGCAAGCGCTTCTTATATCATATATACATAAAAGTGCATTTCACCGCCATGAACGTGCATCAAACCTCGCGCTACTTCGATCGGTCGCAGCATTGTAAATCGAAGCACGAATGACGTCTCATCGACCTCCGCCATCATGACCCTGTGCCAAACACACACACACACACCTTTCTATTACAGCAACTTGCATGATAAGTTGGCTGCCGCTCTTCGTACGCGCGCTACAATACCGCAAACGTGTTGGCAACGGAAATACATTATCGTTGCCACTGCGAGAGCATGCTCACAGTCAACGCACACGCGCGCGGGTACATGCCGATGCGCAGCATGCACTTATGCTGAAATCTGTATAGGCAGCCCTGACTGGGAGTCCCGGTGCAGGCCCCTATGACAGATCCCTAGGACCAACACTGGACTGCTGACTGATCTGTAGGTTCGTACTGTGACACACGCTGTGTCACAGGTAGGCTAGACACCGAGACCGTCCGAGACCGTTCCGGGTATATCTAGCTTAGGGTTTATTTATCTTACACAGTTTATCCACACGAGTACGGGACTTTCTGATATCTAGTGTACTTGGATATTCCGGTAGGTCGTGGCCCCATCCACGTTTTCTTTCCACTTGCTATCTTGGCCATGATTGGCTAAGCAGCCGCTTGAAGAGGTGGTGCGCACTTGCGCGTTTGGGTGCGACTAGGATTTGGACATGATTTTACGGTAGACGTGTTTTGCGGCTGCGAGTCATGGGCACCGCGCGTTGCTATTGCTTGGGATTGGCAATGTTCATTTGCGTTACTTTACCTGCCCTGATCACGCTGGTTTACGTATTTTGGGCTGGTGCTCCGGACACCTTCGACCACGCCGACATTTGCAAGTGCCCTTCGCTCTTTTCGCCGCTCCGCACGTTCTGCCGTTACGTCATCCCTCCATTTCCGCCACAACACCCAAACGTGCTACCGCGCATCATCTTTTCTCTGGCTTTCAGAATAATGGCGACATCTACACGAGCTCGTAAACGCCTATTGAAGGACTCCGACTTGGACGCCTCTATACGGCTTATAGATACGGTTCGGGACACCCCAACCGCTAGCACCCCGCCTGTGGTGCCCCCTAATCCTTCCAGCAACTCCGACGCCGCTGTCGCGTTGCGGAAGCATCTCGTTGACCAACACGCTGCGGTCGACGTGGTCTACAAGGGGAGCCTACATCGGGCTTGGGCCAAGGGTATCCGCGAGGATATCCTTGGTTCCAAGAAACATCATTATCGTGGTACCGACGACACCGACCGCCTCTCCGAGTTGGTGGTGCAGCTTCGGACCGAGTTTGAGTCCGCTGGGCTGGACTTGACCCCCTTTGACCTCGACGACCCCACCTCTTTGGTTATCGAGAAGGTTAATGGACTGCTCTATGACGTCTTGGCCCTCGTCGTGGAGCGCAACTCTGTGGCCGACACCTGGCTTCGGGGTACGGACTCTTCGGCTGACCGGGATGGACGTCGTGCCCTCATCGACATCATCAAGGGGAGCGTGCCGACGGTCCTTCGCGAGAGCCACCAGCAGGAGCATGCGGCGCTTCGTTATCCCGCAGGCGTTGACCCGCAGCCGATCTTGGCTCGTGAGCAACGTCTGGTGCGGGATAACCGCGCTCCTGACTGGCAGCCCACCGACGAGACCCGTAAGTTGTCCCTCTACAACCGCCTCGACCCTGTGTTCTACGCGGCGGTGAAGGTGCGGTACCCGCTTGCGGGTGACCTTAGCGGGGTCACTCTCCGCTCGCTCCAGGCGCTCGTCGTGGCCATCTTTCAGGCCTGGGCGCAGTCGGATGATGGGGCGGCAGTGCGTGAGAAGCAGACACTGGGGGCGGGCGGTAAGCCCTCCGCCCTTATCACGTCTTCTGAGTACGCGGTCCTTCTCGACGAAATCGCCGCCTTGAAGGCGCTTGTGCAGGGCAATCGTGCGGGCGCGGCTCAGCGACAGCAGCAGCCGCAGCCGCGCGGTAAGCAGCATCCGCGAGGCCATCGGGTGGGTGTGCACCCGGCACCGTCTGTGGGGTTCGACAGGGACAGCATGAAGGCCAAGCCCCTTTGCCACCGTTGCTGCAAGGCGGGCAAAGGGGACGCCTATCACGCGTACCGCGACTGCCCTCTTGGTGGGCGCCAGCATTCGTCGGCCACGGCAGCGGCCTTCTGCATTCCTATTGAGGAGGAGGATGCGGGGGGTCTTCACACCCTGGCACTTGTGCAGGTTTTCCAGGAGGCTGCGGATGATGGACCGGAGGCCTTCGCCCGTGCGGCTTCGGCTTATGGTCCCCCCGCTGTGCTTTCCGCGGGCGGGATTGGCGGCATCGACGTGTCGGCCTACGGATTCAGCGTACCGCCTCCGCCTTCTGGCGGGACCGACGACGAGGACATCTTGCGGCGGCTTGATGCCCTCACCTCTGAGGTTCAGGCCGCCCAAGAGCAGGTACATTACACTCACGCATCCTTTGTTCCTGGGAGTGCGGTTGAGGAGCATGCATCGGCTCTGGTGTGTGGCCCTGCCGCTGCGGCGGGGATCACACCGGAGGGGCAGGTTCCGGCAGGTGGTGCGGCGGCATCGGCATCCGCCGTGCCGGCCCCCGCTATGCCGATGCGCAGCATGCACTTATGTGGCGCGCACAATCGCATGCATGCAGTTCTTACATACTGAATGAGGACACATGCGATCAAAGCAACGACTGATTATGCGCACGTCGTGACCAAAACGACGAATATCGAAAACAAGCATGCGCGCGCGCATCCATGCTCATGCGCGCAACGCGTCCCACAAACGAAACACACAAAATAACAGCATGCAACCTATGTGGGCATTGTACACATAAAAAGCCACGTTCAAAAATCAGCGCTCCGCTGTTGAGCTGTGCGTGCAGCGAGTGGAACCGTCGAATAATGCTGAGTATCAAATATGATCTGGCATTTTAAGTCCTCCCCGGAGCGTTAGGATCATGTGTGCGACAGTGCTTAATATGTGCGTCTCGACATGCGATGCCATAACGCGTGGGTAGCGTCGCGGTAAATGCACGCGAATGCAGCGGCACTGCCATCGTTAGCGTCTGGCGATCGTGAGATCGAAAGTTGTCTGTGACGCCCGTTGCGATTTGAGCTTTGCTGCTGCTGCTGCTGCTGATTGACGTGGCATAGGCCAAGGTTAGTTTATTCTAGGCCCGGTCGATCTTCAATTAAGATCTCCACTAGGCGCATCTGACGGTGGATGGGATTATTTATCTTGCCGACGTGGCGCACTCGAGAGATCCGAACATGAACATCGAGTCTGCCATTCCATTAATGATTTGACATTTCTCGATCCTCGCGTCTAACATCGCGTCGGCCATGCGATGTTTTAATCAGTTTCGCCATTACACTATCTGACCGTAGGATCATGTGCGCGACAGTGCTTTGCTTTTTGCTTCCCAGCATGCCATGCCATAACGCGTGGGTGGCGTCGCGGTACATACACGCGACTGCAGTGGCAGTGTCATCGTCAGCGTCTGGCGATCGTGAGATCGAAAATTCGACTGTATCGCCCGTTGGGATTCGAGCTTTGCTGCTGCTGCTGCTGCTGATTAAGGTACTAGGCCCGGTCGATCTTAAATTAAGATCTCCACTAGGCGCATCTGACGGTCGATGGGATTATTTATCTTGCCGACGTGGCGCACACGAGAGATCCGAACATGAACATCGAGTCTGCCAGTCCATTAATGATTTGACATTTCTCGATCCTCGCGTCTGCTATGCAATGTAAAAGTGAATCTTCAATCTATCTGATTTCCGAACATCGCGTCGGCCATGCGATGTTTAAATAATTTTCGCCATTACACTATCTGGCCGTAGGATCATGTGCGCGACAGTGCTTTGCTTTTTGCTTCCCAACATGCCATGCCATAACGCGTGGGTGGCGTCGCGATATATGTACGCGACTGCAGTGGCACTGTCATCGTTGGCGTCTGGTGATCGTGAGATCGAAAATTCGACTGCGTCGCCCGTTGGGATTCGAGCTTTGCTGCTGCTGCTGCTGCTGCTGCTGCTGCTGCTGCTGCTGATTGACTAAGGTAAGGTAAGGTAAGGTAAGGTAATTTGGTTTAGGTGAAGATTATAAAGGTCAGAGGTAGGTTATTTGGTTTGGGTGAAGATTATAAAGGTCAGAGGTCTAGGCCCGGTCGATCTTAAATTAAGATCTCCACTAGGCGCATCTGACGGTCGATGGGATTATTTATCTTGCCGACGTGGCGCACTCGAGAGATCCGAACATGAACATCGAGTCCGCCATTCCATTAATGATTTGACATTTCTCGATCCTCGCGTCTGCTATGCAATGTAAAAGCGAATCTATCTGATTTCCGAACATCGCGTCGGCCATGCGATGTTTAAATCATTTTCGCCATTACACTATCTGACCGTAAGATCATGTGCGCGACAGTGCTTTGCTTTTTGCTTCCCAGCATGCCATGCCATAACGCGTGGGTGGCGTCGCGATAAATGTACGCGACTGCAGTGGCACTGTCATCGTTGGCGTCTGGCGATCGTGAGATCGGAAATTCGACTGCGTCGCCCGTTGGGATTCGAGCTTTGCTGCTGCTGCTGCTGCTGCTGCTGCTGCTGCTGCTGCTGCTGCTGATTGACTAAGTACTAGGCCCGGTCGATCTTAAATTAAGATCTCCACTAGGCGCATCTGACGGTGGATGGGATTATTTATCTTGCCGACGTGGCGCACTCGAGAGAACCGAACATGAACATCGAGTCTGCCATTCCATTAATGATTTGACATTTCTCGATCCTCGCGTCTGCTATGCAATGTAAAAGCGAATCTATCTGATTTCCGAACATCGCGTCGGCCATGCGATGTTTAATCATTTTCGCCATTACATCATATGACCGCAGGATCATGTGCGCGACAGTGCTTTGCCTTTTGCTTCCCAGCATGCCATGCCATAACGCGTGGGTGGCGTCGCGATAAATGTACGCGACTGTTGTGGCACTGTCATCGTTAGCGTCTGGCGATCGTGAGATGAAACATTCGACTGTATCGCCCGTTGGGATTCGAGCTTTGCTGCTGCTGCTGCTGCTGATTGACTAAGGTAATTTGGTTTGGGTGAAGATTATAAAGGTCAGAGGTAGGTAAGTAAGTAAGGTAATTTGGTTTGGGTGAAGATTATAAAGGTCAGAGGTAGGTAAGGTAATTTGGTTTGGGTGAAGATTATAAAGGTCAGAGGTCTAGGTACGGTCGATCTCAAAGATGAGATCTCCACTAGGCCATCCGACAATTCAATCGCTTCAATATATTGTTCATTAGTTATTGGTTGGGCGGTTGTTATGCACGGCGGTATGATTTGCAATGTGAGACATTATATGTGTTATATGGTTAGATATGATATATTATGTCGACGGCGTACATGTAGTATACGCTAGTTACAAATAGAGGATGGCGGAGCAAGGTTTGGATGTCCAATATGATTACCAAGGCGACATAGCTAGTTACTATAATGATACGTTACTTTCTAGTGCAAACTTTTCCCTAGCGTTCGCGTGTTGGTTGCGCTTGGTGGCGGTGTATGGATGATGATATATCCCTTTCGTTCAGGTATTCATTAGTTATCAGTTGGGCGGTTGTTATGTATGTACGGCGATATGATTTGGGATTTGAGACATTAAATGTGTTATATAGCTAGATATGATATATGGTGGCGGCATACATGTAATGTAAGCTAGTTGCAAATATTGAATGGCGGAGCAAGGTTTGGCTATCCAATATGATTATCAGGGACACAAATAGTTACTATGATTACTTATTTTCTAGTACGAACGTTTTCTCAGCTTCCGCACGTTGCTTACGCTTGGCAATTGTAGTGTAGATACACGTGTAGTCGAATAAGCAAACACTTTGCATACATATCTTACATACTATTTAGCATTTGCACATGCATGGCACCGAAAACAATCTGTTGAATGTGCAGAATGTAAATGCTCACGCACCGATCAATACATCAACATCGCGGCGCGCTGCGCACAATTAGCGCTAACTGCATAATCAATACTAAGATTGCCTAATTAATGAGACATGTCTGCAACAAATCGTGAAGAATATATGGAGCGTTATACATGTTGATGTGGATAATGTTGATGTCAACAACCTCTTGGAGTGTTAGCTGAAGTCTGAGCAAGCAATATATGACCCTCGTAGCAGACTTACTTTTCTGCTACGCATGTATGGCGATGTCCGTCAGCTTGTGGCAATTGCTTAGGTGGGGGCGAACATCATGTGAAACATAATGGAGGCTCACTATACATGAGTTGGTGGTGCACATGCCCATTTTGCATACATGTGATACACATGCTCACTCTCTTTCACACACACACACACACAATCATGGCTGAATGCTTTGATCCCCGGTGTGGGTACATGGTGCAATTGATCTTCTGCGGCTACGGTGTGCCAAAGGAGTCGGTCCGAGGAAAAGCCACACTCATGCACGCGCATAATTACATACTTGCACACGCATCCAAACACAACTCATACACACACACACACACACACACTCGCGACTGCAAGCGCGCACACACATTCTTGCCACTTTAACAATCGATATGCATGTTGCATGTAGCATGCACACGTTGCCCGCTAACAAAAGCAGACCCACCATCAATCCAGTGGATGTGAGAAACATGCTTGTGGGAATAGATCAGGGCATGACTATATACCGCACCCACACATCCTAGCCAAAAAAGAAAGTGTGCAGCCACGTTGGAAGCTCAGCCAGTGTTACACTGCAAGTATATTATGAAAATATCACACGTTGGTGCTCGAGCGCACACCGTGAAATTCGAGAGGGAAATCGGCTGCATTGAAGTCCCCATATATATAATTTTTTACAACGTTGTATTTATATATATGTATATATACGTCTAGCTTTGATTGGCATGCGCATTAGCTCGTTCACTTTATTATGTGTGTGTATGTGTGTGTCGCGCGCGCGTGCGTGTGTGCTTAGTGCGTGTGCGTGTGTGCATCAACGGGCGTATGCACTCACAACGCACTCGCTGATATTCATCAATAATTTTGAGCACAAGCCGAGACAGTGACTAAGGTGGTGCTTGAGGCGAGCACTGCATAATCTGATGTCCATTGATACCCCTTGCACAAATCATGCATATAATTATTGTGCCCATCTTGAGCTGGCATTTGTGTTTTAGGACGAATAGCAAAGGGGGGGCACGTTTGTAGCACTGCGGCAGTTGGCATCTAGCACGCATGGCATACTACTATGATCATCATATTAGTACTTTAAATTTTGACAATGTGAAAATCTCATTATGACTGCATGCTGCACAAACTGTGCGCAAATAGGCTGATGCGTATATCGAATGCAATCTTTAACAATTACCCTTGGGAATAAAAAATATCACATTATGCCGAGACGCAAATGATTGGCTGTGTATGCGGATTATTATATGATTGTGCATGCGTAATTGTGTATCCAGCCGGAAAACGTGCGAATAAAGCAATATTTACTGATGCAGGACGCCGGGGATCGAACCCAAACCAAGAACTTGCTGCTGCTGCTGCTGCTGCTGCTGCTGCTGCTGCTGCTGCTGCTGATTGACTAAGGTAAGGTAAGGTAAGGTTATTTAGTTTGGGTGAAGATTATAAAGGTCAAAGGT
>LGRX02016663.1:0-13110 GCA_001247695.2 Cymbomonas tetramitiformis
GGCGTGGTGGAGAGTGCTGACGGGCACGCGACGGCCGTCCCGCCTGCAGACGTGCAGTGTCGGGGGTGTCTCCCAAGCGTCTTAAATTGGCGCAACCTATTAAAACCCTTATGCGTTTCGTTGGATAATGTGGTAATATTGTTTGAGTGGCGATGTCTTTTTTTTTAACATGTGTGCTTCAAGTTCTACTATATGGCTTACGGCATCAGCTACGGGTATCTCCACGACTGTCGGAAACGCGTGCTCGAGGGCCGACACACGTTTGTTCATGGATTGACGTACGAGGAGGACAACCACAAGATTTCCCTGAAAATCGAGTCGGTCGTCGCATGGATCAAGAAATACGCCGACGAATACGGACAACCCCAACCTGACAAAGCCGAGATTCACCTTTCGGATGGTTTGACCATCGAAGAGCTGTGGGACGAGTACATCGAGGGCTTGCGTGAGAATGAGGAGAGCAAAAGGATCTCTCTCAGTTACTTCTACAAAGTATTTGACGAAGATTGCAGCTCTTGGCTCAAGATTCCATCGGTGAACCGATTTTCTCAGTGCGATGTTTGCGCGTCCTTCAAGTTATTGAAGGGAGGCTTAACCAAATCTCAAAAAGGTGAATATTCTTGAATAGCTTTGTGATGTGTTTATAGGCTTATGTAATTTGTTCACTGACCCGAATTTGTGTACCTTGTACAGCGCAATACAACGGGCCTCTCAACAAACATCTGGCAATCGCACGAGCGGAGCGCCAGAAGTTCTACAAACATGGTCGTAAAGCGAATATGACCAAGAGCATTGCCATGAACAAAACTTGGCATAAGTATGCCTCGGTGATCATCGATGGCATGACGCAGTGGACCACCCGACTGCCACACTTTCGACGTATCCCTAAACATCTGGACTCTAAGGACTTCCTTGACGTGCACAACATGGGGAGCATGATCGAGAACGTGGGCCGCTTCATGGATTTCGACTAGCCAACTTCAAGGACGATGCGAACTTCCTTGTCAACGTTTTGCACCGGGATATATATCCTCCGCATTCAAGAGCATCGACGCAACGGGGACGGGGAAAATTCATACCCGATGCCGGAAGTATTGTATGTACAGCTTGACAATGTGAGCACCAACAAGAGCAAGTTGATGTTGGCATACGCAGCTTGGCTGGTTCACACGGACGTCTTTCGCAAGGTGAAACTCAACGACTTTCTGTTGGTGGGACATACGCACGAGAACATTGACCAGATGTTTTCACGCTTCGCCGTGCGTCTACGACGCAAGCAAGCTTGGACGCTCGACGAGATGATAGAGGTCGCACAAAAATGCTTTACGGATGGTGTAACGTGCGAGCACACCGAGAAGATCTTTGACTTCAGCTCTTGGTTTTCTGGTCACGTCTTCGATCGCCACAATATTTTAGCACAGCAGGCTTTCAAGTTCAAGAAGGACGAGCACGGCGAAGTGGGCATGCAGTACAAACAGTATTCCATTTCACCCAAATGGTTACCCGAGACTCCATTGGCAAAGCTTGCTTCTACACCCCCTGTCGCGGGGCCTGGATACATCAAGCCGATTCCTTTTACCGAAGAAGGCATCGAAAAGCTTGAGCATACATTACAGGCGTTGAAGGACATTTTGGGCACAAAGCTCACGGACGTGCACGAAAAGTTTTGGCGCGAGGATGTCATCGAGAAACAGCGCCACCTAACTGCTGGTGGAGAATGTCAAGCGCCCGCGATACCCTTCCAGCATCCTGAGAAAATCGCCATCGAGCGCAATGCCACCTTGGTTCGACTGATAGAGGCGCCCGCTTTGGCGATAGAAGCTGCCGGTGCTGCCGCCGCCCCCGCCGCTATACCGGTGCGCATCCAACGCCGAATTGATCGAGCGCCGATAGAAATGTACAACGGTAAACGGAAACACCAAGGTCGAGCCCAAAAGCAAGCAGAGCAGTACGTGGACAACGCCCAGTGGGAGGTCACCTACGGCCAGATGACAGTCGGCAGCTTTGCAGTGGCTCTCGCGGTGGAATCTGAAAACGACAAGTTCGCTTTCCGCGTACAACTGAAGCGAAGCGAATGGTCGGATCCGTTGTACTTGGTGAAGGTGGATGCGCGCTATCCGTCAACTCAACAGCTGCTATATCGCTATTTCCAACCCAAAAAGCACACCGACACCAAGAAGAAGCACCTCGGCAAGCAGCTTGCGAGTCACCCAGGAGCTTTCGCAGCGCCACCGGGGCACCGACCGTCTACCGAGACTTTCGATAAGAATGAAATAGTGCTGGCATGGAATGTGGATGCGAAAGACCCCGAACGGAGTATACCGAACGAACAATACGCGCAGATAGTCGTCGCTTTGCTTGCACAACAATCCAAACGCACGCGCAAGGACCTAGGTGACTTGAATGAATCGGATGATTCCGATGAAGACGAAGCTTTTGATAATTGCGTAGCGGTAGCGGTAGCACCTCAAGCGGACGCGTAAAGCAAGTCTGAAAAAAAACATGTAAATAATATGTGTATAACGTGTATATAGATTCCGAGTAAAAAGTTCTTTGTGTTTTCACTCCTCCTGGATTTCGAAAAAGCGCATTTGACCTCAATTTTGTACCATAAAAACCATTAAATCTAATGCACAACCTGCACTTGCATGTTCTTGACTGTTAAAATGCGGCTTTTTAATCCTATCATGAGGTAAATAAGGCAATATCGTTTTCATATGAGAATGTCATTTTCATCGAATAGTGTGTTTTTGCCCCGAAATCGTTTGGGGGTTTTGACCCAAAGCCCAAAGCCTAAAGCCCCCTCCCCCTCCCCCTTAAAAATGATCCAAAAGAGCCCCATATATAAGCCTTTTTTCAAAAGTTTTTGGTCTTCGGCCAAAGCCTAAAGCCCTCCCCCCAAACGATTTCGCGGGGCATTTTTGTTGAAATTCAACACTCTATAACGAACGAAGTTCACACTCACGTCCTACCAGTTACGTCGTGGTATGACGGTATGCGGGTTCAACAGCCCATCCGGATATGTTGCCCGGGTACGAACCGCTTGGCACGTATGGCAGGAGGCCACCCACCCAGCGACGTCCTTTGATGTATTTATCCACCAGAACCTGCGCAGGACCTTCCACATGGCGCCCGAGGGCGCGCGAAAATAGCGACATGAATTTACCGGTATCGATCACGTTCAGTTGTTACAACGTGCAAAAATAAGTGTTAAGCGGTCGCGACGTGGCACCCAGAAACGTGGACACGCTGACTGTGTCGGCGCGATTCCGATGGTGACTTAGGAGTTACGGAACTTTATTTATTTTTTTTGATATTTTAAACCCCTGAAATTCTCTGGGACGTGTTTGACCTTCAGACGGTATGCTTCTTTGCTCTGAAAGCTGCCTACCTGTTTTTATTTGCTGGTATACCTGTTGTTTTGTTAGGTTCGGGGTTTCTGTTCTCGAAAACGAGTACGAAAAGTGAACCCCCTGGAATCTTGAATCGTTGAATGAAAGTGTTTTTTAAAACTCCTCCGTTGCCTAATTTCTACTACTTAGCCATGTCGACGGGTTTTGTGCTTGCAGGTGGTGCACCCTGAAATTCCCTGAAATTCCCTGATTTTTTATTAGCAGCAGTATGGCCCTTTTTTGCATCCAGTGCGTGCTTGATATGCGGAAAGTGAGTTATGCAGAGCTCGGTGGGACAGAGTTTAAACGCTGCCACGCCTGCTATAATAAAGTAGTGTGTCTAGCAACTCAATAGTGGACACGACAGTGGTGTTTGCCCATATCTTACGATGCCTTTCGTGCCCTAGAGAAGGACCCTCCTCGTGCTTGGGTTTCTGTCCGAATTTCGCCGTTCCCTCTACAGTTATTCGAAGACTTATTCGGGTCTCGTGGTCGGCAGTAAAAAAAAAAAAGCAACACGCGCAAGGAGCAAACTATGTCGATGCGGGTCACGTCTCACGAGCAGCTCAATGGCATCTATAGGTTTGAGGATCACAGCAGTAGTGATAAAGGGTTCGGGTCCTTTCGAATCAGGCGGAGTGGAGAGGTCACTGGCATAACAGTGCCGGCTATTTTTAAACATAAGGTCTCAGCGTTAGGAATATCTAGTTTGAGCATTGCATATCAAAAGTTAATGTTCGACCTAGGTGGGCTTCTCACTCTCCCAAAAGGGTTTCCTCGATCTCTCGTCCAGTGTGATCAGCTGCGACGGAGTTGTGGGCCTCCTATAAAATACCACCTCTCGTAAGGGAGAGTCTCCACACAGGACCAATTGGTACCGACCGGCGGCCAAACGCCACAACACACCTCCCACAACACGGAATTCCCGCGTAGCATGGTGCGAGGCTTGGTGGCGCTCCGCTCCAGCTTGGTCTCCGTGTACTCTGCACGCGAAATGGTAGGGGCCGGCATCCAAGTCCACGTCCTTCTCTGCTGTACCTGGTGTTGTCGGATGAGGTTGGCGTGCGTGTTCAAGAAGAACTGTGCTTGGAGTTGGATGAGCACACGGGTCAAGCAGCGAGGGCTGCTGGGTGGCGCCAAGCAGCACCAGCTGTTGATGCACGGCGTCGTTGGTGACAGCCGCTTCCCTCTGAAGCAGCTCTTGCTCCAAGTGCGTGTGCTCCATGGGCTCCGGTGGCGTGGGCACCCGATGCAGCTGCTGTTGTTGAGCCGACGCCGGGCACGCCCAACCAAAGACGTTCTTCACTGGGACTCTGGGAACATGAGCTGCTGCGATAATGGCAGTGAGCTGGGGCTGCTGTTGTGGGTGTACCGCGACTGGAGGCTTGGAAGGGAGCTGCTGGCTGTATGTGCGCTGAAGTGATGGCCCGGCATGCGCCTGCAAGTGCTGCTGCTGCTGCAGAGGGGGATGCTGCTGGCTCTGAGGGCGCTCATCAAGTGGAGAACCAGTTAAGGCCCGAGAGCGCTGATGCAGAGGGGGCTGCTGCTGGCTCCGAGGGCGCTCAAGTGGAGAACCAGCTAAAGCCTGCGAGCGCTACTCTTACTGTTCTCGCAGGCTGTCACCTGGAGAGTTGCTGGTAGTGTGACTCTGGGTGGAGAGAAACTGACTGGCAACTGCTGGTGCCTGAGGTGCAGCAGAGGCAAACACCCCCCAAGCGAATTGGCTGCTGCATCGAATCGTGCAAGTGTGTCAGCCACCGAGCTCTCCAGCTGCCTAATCCGCCCGCCGGCGACATCGGAGTCCAGCGAGTGAGTAGAATCACGGGGAACACCGTCGGAAACCGACGATTCCCGACGAACGGACGGATCGGAGCCTCCGGCGGGAGTTCTGCGGAGCATCTGTCCGTGATGGCCCTGACTTGCGGACGAGCGCGGCAATCGGGAAGAGTCGTGCTGGTGCCGGCTGTCGGCAACACCGTGGGAAACTCAGTAATTCACCACAGTGCGCCGTCAGCGCCCGTTGAAAGTGCGCCGCCGGCTGCCCCACCAAATCAACAAATTCCCGCGCGACATTCTCCGTGAACACCTGCGGAACCGCATCCGAGCGGAAAGAAGAAACCGCAAGATCCGCCGGTGGGGACCGTTGATGACGTCGTAAATCCCCAGAAGAGTGCGGCGGTGAAGAGATTACCGAGTCCGGCGAAGATTCTCCGCGACGGGAGCCCGGAGCCAAAGACGGTCTGGTCATTATTTCTGTTTAAGTACGTCAATTTTGAATTCGCACTGAGCCTTACGGGAAGGCAGGAAGAAACGGCTTGAAGCAAGAAGCGGCGATAAATTCCCTGGCACGGGCGAAATAAAAGAACGCCGACACCCCAAATTTGTGCGCAGAAGAATTCCGAGCGGTACCCCAGTAACGGTAAAGAATTCGAATTCGGAGCGGAAACGGTCGACAAGAGCGTCCGCGCCTGCGCAAGCTGTGCAAAAATAACAGCGGAACTGAAGATGGTGGAAAGATTGGTACAGCGTGACAATTACAATCAACGCGGCACCTAGTGGTAACGCACATGCCGTGTAGAAGTCGTAGACGTTCCAAAGATACCAGTTGTTGTGGGCACACTATGTGGATAGTAACACATTATAACAACTTATTAACTCTTACTTTCTAGCAGTCCTGCAGTGTGGTATAGGATTACTAAATAAAAGCCATCAGTGTGAGCGATCCCTCAACCTAAATAACTATAAGCTAGAAGACTGCCATGCCAGATTCTGTTAGATCCGTCAGCCATCATTTGGTAGCTGCATGTCAGTGACCCAACCTATGAAATCAAGTCAGTTATTCTTTAATTCTCTCTTTTTTATTCTGATCTCTCATCTGATTCAACATTTAACATTAGTCATGCATATGACTTTGGATCTGTCATTCTTGTGACTGTCATACAGTTCCTTGTCATATATTTTCTTTGTCATACAGCTCCTTTGTCATATATTGTCATATATCGTAGATTGATCATGCTGTGTCATCCTACTATACTGTCACACTGTGTTGTCATACTGTCATACCACGTCATATTATGTCCCCTAGTACACTTTAATTCTGCACAAAATGCACCTTACTTCACTTTCTTACCAGGCTGTGTTTTTGTGCATGAGTTCTGTGTCCATGTGAGCCCCATAGTTATATTAGTAGTACTATATTCTAGTATCAAATCTCTTCTGCCCAATTTTGTCCTCAGCAGATACAAGGTGACCATTCTATCTACAGGGTTCCTTTCCCTTGCACGCAACACATATATGGCGTTGCTTAGTACTTCCTACTTTCAGCTTTGCATCCTCTAACTCTCTCTGCCACATTATTTTCTTTGCCGCAATATCCGGATCCACCTGAGGGCTTCTTTTCACAAAATGGTCCGGATTAACATCTGCTTGATATGTCACAATGCATTTCCGTTTGCCATTGTGTAGCTCTTCTGTGTCGCCATTACGGTGGACAGTCGCCGCCTTCAACCAATATTCGTCGTCTATGGGCATATGGGCGTTTGCAGAGACAGTGTCTGCATGAACTATCAACAACCCTTGATCTGACACGAAGGCAGCGCCCTCATTGAAAATCGGATTGTTACAACGCAGATTCAGGCCATCTAGTTTACCCGACTTCGGAAACATCAGACTCTCACTCAAAGTAGCGCTGTTGCCACCACGCCCATCATACATCTCATTATCTCTAACCAGTAATGAGCCCTCATCCACCTGACCAGAGTGTGTCTCTTGGGACAATCCCGAGGCAGGAACCCCTGACTCCGGCCAGAACTTCTGTACTGATTCCTGGGATGGCGCTAAGGCTGCGGCTTCCGTGGTATCTTGCTGGCCGAGCCTTGTGGATGTCTGTTGAGGGAGTGCTCTAGAGATCATAGTTTCCTCATGCGTCCTGCGCTCCTCTAGGCTGAGTTCTTGCACCACGCGGATCATCTCTTTCACGGCCTCCAACAACAATATTATCAAGATGCGCAGGAAGCCATATAGCAGGGGCCCGATCACCGAGAGGGCAGCTTTGCATATATCGGCGGCACGACGAGTATACTGGCGCGCACCATCCGATACAAGACACCTTCGCACAGTGATCACCATCCAACGGCCAGCGTGCAAAGGAGGGCTCATGATCCAAAGCACCGCAGCGCAGATCAGTGCAACCAAATGGTTAGCTATCCGTAGGCAGATATACATGGACTGCCACCATGCCCCAATAGTGGCAGTCGCCCCAAGGGTGGCAGTCCATGCCCTCGTTCTCATCACGGCCTATGTTCCCTCCCATCCCTCAATGTGCCTTTAAGACACGAATCAAATTCCAAGTATACCTACAAGTAACTAAGGTCAGAAACACTGTCTGAAATGCTCTGGAAAATTCCGGAAAGCATCTTGGAATGCCAGCAGGAGCTCAGCCTGTGTTCACAAGGAGAGGAGCTCAAGGCTGCAGACAGAAGAGCTCACAACGAGGTGAATCTGTAAGGAGCGTGGTAAAGAGGGAAGAGCTCAGGTTTCATCTGTCAAGAAGAGCTTAGGGTGCATCTGAGGAGGAGAGTGCTCAGGATGTGCCGTGATAGGAGCTTCGGGTCTGCGTAAGAGCAGAGGAGCTTAGGGTGTATTAGCGGGGAGATGAGCTCACCGTGTATCTACAGGAAGAAGACCATAGGGTGTAAGAAGAGGGAGAAGATATTGGGGTGTGCCTTTTGGGACAGGTGCTTAGGGTCTGTCTTTTGGGACAAGAATCAAGGGCATGTCTGTCGGGACAAGAGCTTAGGGTGTGTCTTTCCGGACAAGAACCTAACGTGTCACTTTCGGGACAAGAGCTTAGGGTGTGACTTTGAGAATAAGAGCCTATGGGGTGTCTTTCGGGACACGTGCCTAAAGTGTGTCTTTCGGGACAAGTGCCTAAAGTGTGTCTTTCGGGACACGTGCCTAAAGTGTGTCTTTCGGGACAAGTGCCTAAAGTGTGTCTTTCGGGACAAGTGACTAAAGTGTGTCTTTCGGGTCAAGTGTGTGTCCGCACCGCTTTAGGGTTTCGTCGCGAATCACTCATGTACCCTACTTGCCGGGCGCCCTCGGGCCGCATCACTAGAAAGGCCGTTGCAGCTGCTGCCATGAAGCATACAACGGCTGCGAGCACCGTTGGGGAGGTTGCACTCATCGCCAGCTGTCCGGCGATGTCCACCATTGAACCACGTGGCTTTACAGTGCCAGCAGGAGAGCGGAGAACATGAGACGTAGTGCTGGCAGGGCGACACAGTCGAAGAAGAGCTTCCCAGGAGTCCCCCCAACACTGGGCCACGGTGGAGGCCAGCGAGCTTAAGTGTAAGAGGGCCTCCGCCGACAGGTGGCAGCAGCAGCTGTGCAGAAGAGCAGGAAGATGACGTGGCAGGGCTGGTAAGAAGTTGGTGGCAGGGGCATCGACGAGCCAGCCCCAGTGTTCCAATGCAGGCATCAGAGCGACTGCAGCGATGACCACAGTGATGCCGTGCATACGCTGTGAGTGCCTGCGGGGTGAGGACATCGACCCACGCCCCGCTCCTCGCATCTTATTCTCCGCGTGTGAAGGTGCTGCAGCTTGGATGGCGCCGGAAATGCCCAAAGCACCTGGAACACCGGACTGCGGGTGGAGGGACGCAACGCCTCACGGAGCAGCACCTGATCGTAATGCCGCTGTTCTGCATCCAGCGCTGTAGCGAAGCTGCGAGCAGAGGAGGGCCACCCAGATAGAGAGTAGTGAGTGTTCATAAGATCTATGCATCGGAAAGATGGCCTCTTCTGGTAAGAGCATACTTTGCTATTAGCGGGATGGCTTAGTGCATGAACAGGAGCGGAATCTCCTCGTGTGTGACAGTGACCCATCACGACGGAGAGAGGCTGCTACAATAGTGGGACGTGTGCGGCATCCGGAGTGTCGCAGGGAACACGGAGTGCGTTATCTCAGAGTGCTCGCGGAGGATGAGATGCGCCACCGAGGCAGGCGCTTGGAGCGTACCGAGCGGCAAGGAACGCGTGATTCCTGGATTTGAAGCTCGCCCTGAGGATGTGAGGGCCACCTGCAGACCGGGCCAGGTTGAGACAGAATTCACAAGGTGCTCGTGGGGCTGTGCCCCACAGCTCGAAGCTCAAAGCTTTTCTCCTCAATCTTAGCTCGCAAACGTGCACTGTACAGATGCGTCGCCGCCAACGCTCCATTGCTGCTCTGGCCTAGTTATGAGTTGAGGTCCACAGGGAGGGATGCGTGGACTGTGCGCTGAAGTTCGCCGCCTTGCCTGCTGCGGCGGTTTCGTGTCGGCGAACACTACGGGCGCTTCTGGGCTCGCCTTCTGCACTGGCTCGGATCTTGAATGGGCCGCGGAGCTCCGACTAGGCGCTTCTTGCGATGTCGAGAGCACCTCATGTCTCGGGGTTCTCGCGGTCGGTGACGTCGCCATTGAGCTCGGTGTCCGGGCTGCTTGAGACGAGGGGTTCTCCGGGGACGACCTCGCCAGGCTGGACGCTGCTACACAGAAACACGCCAGCTGGCTGTTTGAGCTCGTCTCCTTTGGACTTATATCTAACTGAGCTCAAGCGACGTCCAAGCAAGAGCAGCTGTCAGGCGCAAGCGGATGGGGCGCTTCAACCCACGCAAGCTGACTACGTGCAAACGAAAAGAGCAGTCGCAACATTTCCTAGAACAGCGGGCTACTGGGGAAAGCGCATGTAGCGGACAACAACGCACCAATCGCGAGCCGCAACTTCCCAGAAGGCTCGGGGCACTGCGTATACGCTGGCATGTCCCAATGTATGGACGGGGTGACATACCTACGCGAACTTCGGTCACTTTTGTGAAAAGGTCGTTTTCTGAAATCATGCCGAGAAGTACGGCTGCTTCGGCGGTGATGACATCGTACTCGCCGGCCATTTTGCCGGAAGTTCGCTCCTTTATCTTCTCGCAAAACTCTGCCCAATAATCTTCGTGGATGCTCGCCTTAAACATTGCTTTGGTTAACGTCACAAGGCCTGCGCGCAAGGCGCGCGCCGCCGTTTCAAGCTAGTGTCGCGGCGCCCGTCCCGTGTGCGTCCGCCTCAAGTGCGGCAGTCAAGGCGTTTTGTAGCCATGCACTTTGCTCTCCAAGGATATATTCAAGGATGGTGGCGCACCGGGAAGCATGTTGTATACGACCCTTCCTTCAAAGACTTGAAAGTGTATACGGCTCTCCTCGTGAAGCGCGTGATATGGATCGCAGCGGGTTGCAGGGTCAGGCTGTGGTCCGGTATTCGAATACCGCACAGCCCAGCACGTCGGCTTGAAGCATTTGTGTCCGCTTCTCAGTGGTATGTATTCAGCGGGCGTTTCAGACAAGACAAGTAATTCGTTGTGTCTGAACGTCGGCATATCGTCAAAACGCGATGGGTTCGTGATGGACACGAGCGATCCCGTGCACGTGGCTAAAAGGAAACGTATTGAGCGAAAGTGCGTCGCCTAGGATCGCCTGAACCCCACTTGACTTTCCAGAGGTGAGCAGCAAAGCAATAACGAAAGAACCAATAATCTTCGTTAAAGAAAAACATTTACTCCAACTTAGGCCGTCCGAACTGCATTGTCCTCTCCTGTCTGCGTCACATAACTTTGGCCCAGGTGAGGGGGGGGAGGGGAAAATCTCGTAGGTAGCAAAAACTCGTAGCCATACTTAAGGAGTAATTGCCATACTTAAGAAAGGTGCTACGAGTTGCTATCACATCGGGGGGAGGCTTAAGTATGGCTACGAGTTGAATATATTTCGTCGAAAAGGGGAGAGAGAGGAGGTGCCTGGAACATGATTGCATCTGATTCGGACGACTGTTCCCTTATGTGAAATTTTGTGAACCAGTATGTCCCTGAGTGAGAGAAAAAATATCCCCTCCCTACTTGCAAACGCATATTATCAGTCTCGTCTGTCGTGTGAAAGTATTCTGAACACCGCGTCTGCCATGCCTGATGCCATGCCATGCCATGCCATGCCATGATACTGTAACGTCGCGTCGGGGTGGCGATGGCGTCGCGTCGCGGCACACGTACGCGAATGCAGTGGCGAACTGGCGATGTCATCGTTATCGTTTGGCCGTCGTCAGATCGAAATTTCGTTGGTGTCGCCCGTTGGGATTCGAGATTTGATTAGGTATTTAAGTAAGTCAGTAATTTGCCTGGGTTCGTCCTTATAAAGTAAAAGAGCAGGCGAGGGGAAATGTGCTATAACAATTACAACAAGCTGTCACAAAAACAAATAAACTGTGGTGTATACTGTTCCCCTTGGTCGATGCTCCAGTAGACATAGCTAACTACAACCGCCTTTCGCTGCTCAGTATAGGCGATACGATTCTGAGGTCATTTCGACTTCGAATACTGCGTTAAGCCGATTCTTACACGGTTTGGCCCACTCTTTCCGTGCTCGTCTTTATCCTCGTGTGGAGTGGCTCTTTTGCACTTTTCGGCACTCTCTTTCCCTCTCTTGCAGAGTTTCGCGAACAGTTCGTGAAAGTGAAAGGTTAGATTTATTGCGCAGTCTATCTTCTTGATACACTTCTGTCTAAGTGAGGTTCAGCACGTGTTCTGGCGGTTTGGATGGTTCCCCAGCTCGCATTTTCTGCCTCTGGGTCGGAAGGTACTGATGCAGCAGGCGCAAGAGAGAGAGCGCGCGTTTTTTCCCCACGAATATAAATATTTCTGAGCTCCCAAGCAGAAGTGTTTGAAAAACCTTATGGTTGAGTTCAACACGCCAGGCCTTGGTTTAAACTCCTTGACGGCACGGGCATAGTTTCCTCTGAACTCAAAAGCAACTTAGATTATACAGACAACTTGCATGGCCTAGAGATTATGTAACTTGAACCGAAATTTCATCTGACATGCTGCATGTACCCCCAAATCGGTTGATTGTTTCACGACCGAAGAAACCCTACTTTTCAGTCAGGGTTGCCACCCTCGCTGCTCACCGCATATTCTTTCTACATCACGGGGAGGTGTCGACTAGAAGTCCGCTGTGTCACCTTGTCCCAACGTTCGTCTCTACTCCACATTAACCGTTTAAGTTGTTCGTTTGTGCTTATGTTGTTCTCACACTCAGAACAGTTTTAGTTTTCATGCGAACAAGCGCTCAGACCACACTCGCAATAATTGGACGCAGTGAGAACACAACCGCAGTCATTCGATGCTGAGCTTTGTCGAATTGTTCGCTGCGTGCGTTCCTACTGGCTGTTTGCATTTGCGTGGCAGTCTTCTCCAGACACTCTTCTCACAGGGCCGTTCTTCCCGTGCACGGTGAAAGTGCCAGCTTTTCTTGTCCGCCGTGAGTACTTACTTCTTACACTGTTGAAGGCCCTAGGGCGCGCTACCTTTGACTTGGCCGGAAAGTTTTGTTCAACAGGGATTCAGCACGGACATGGCTCGAGGTGCCTCGGTGTGGGCCTGCTTTGCGTGAGTATCTGCAAAGCCTTTCCTTCTGCCCCCACCACTTGATCGCAGGGCCTTAGCGAAAGCGGGTCTCACAGACTTTCCACTTGGAAAATATGGGCACACCGTCACTCTCCTGCTTGAACCTTCGCGAGTTGCGCGAACCACATGCGCGCAGGGTCCGCACTGACCGCACTCTGCAAACCTCCGCTGGCTGCAGAGGTTCCTTGGGCGATCTCCGCTGGCAGTAGCGGGTCCTTAGGGGGTGACCTCCGCTGGCTGCAG